>JAHWFO010026097.1:0-21496 GCA_023313115.1 Rhysida immarginata
CTACGAGCTACAGTTGAGAACGCAGTAATCGGGTGTAACCTGCTTTCAGTAAATGGTGGAGGCCACATTCAACATGTAACTAATTTTAGTAACGATTAAAGACTTGTTAACCTGTGTCTTCGTGACTAATTTCGTATACGAATATTGCATAGAGCGCCATTCCATGCTGGTGGTGACCTTTTGAACTAATTTTTCTTTTGGTGGGTATTAACTTCCCATGCCCTCTTGTATAATATTACCAAGTATTATAGCTTTTGGTCCAGCAGTTTTTTTTATGGCCATGCCAAAATGGAACTCTAATTATAATGTTTGGTTGGTTTGTTTGGTATTAATGTCCTTTTCAACTGCCATGGTCATTTCAGGATGACGTTATAGGGGCCGCAAATTTTGCCTCGCAAGGGTTCTTTAACGTGCAGCCGGCCAACGACTACACGGGACCAACGGCTTTACTTCCCTTCCGAAGGAAGTGTGTGATCTCAGGATTTCCCCCTGAAAAATCCTCGTCGTCCTCGGCCAGGATCGAACCCGCGTACTCGGGCAACCACTGAGCCACCGATGCTGATGAACTTTAATTATAAAGACCATGTATTTTTCTTTAGAAAAAATTAATGACGTTATTTTTTAAATCTGCTCGTATCTTTTCTGCCTCGGATGTTTGACTCAAGTGGTTGAGTTATTCAAAGATGTAGATAACACACCAGTGTAATCTGCCTCTTCCTTCCATCATTTAGAAAAACTTCTAGCATAAGAAAATTTCTGATCACACTGCTCACATGCGAGTACCAACCAGCACGTGTTACGATGTTGAGTGCGTAACTCAGAAACTACTCGCTGGAATTCGATCAAATTTTAACAGTATACACAGTGTTATGTACCCTGTTATTCCTCCAAATTTCATTAATCTATGCTTTACAGAACCTGAGTTATTAACTTGTTGACCTTGGTGGCGGCAATTTTATTTCTGTTCATATCTCAGTTAGCGTTCAAATTCGGACCCATATTCATAGGGACAAAATGCCTCACTATACCATGATATATTATATGTATCTTTATCTTTCCATTGTTTTTCGTTGAGCCCCCCCTTTTATTTTCGTAACCGAAGCAGGTATGTCAATTTTGATGAATCCAATGAATAGGAAGTTGTGGGTGACCTATCCCATTGTGCACTTTTCATTATCTCAAATATGCAAATTAGGACACATTCAAATCCTGTCTTAAAAACCGTAACAGATACACGAAAAATTCCAAATGAAGACTTGTTCAGCATGGAATTCCTAATAAAGCAAAAAAAAAATTTCCAAAATCCGATGAACGGATCACCAACAATCACATGTTGAATTTATTAGTTACCTCCCTATGCACTTCACAAAGCCTTTTGAATGTTCAACATGCAAATCAAGAAATTACCAAAAATTACAATAATAACATTCACTTTTATGAAAAAAGCAGATAAAAAGCATGTGTCAGCATACAGCAGACAGAGTGTCACGTGTAAGAAGGCGCAGTGACAAACGAGAAGGCGTTAAATTAAATGAAATAATGTTTATTATAATTGGTAATAACTAAATCAATAAATAAGAAGACGCTAAGCCTTGGCTTAGGTAAATATAGAAATACACAAAACACTGCTTAGCACAATTAGCTTAGACTCTAAGCTTAATTATTAGCTTTCTATATTCTTATTAAGTTAAATCAAGTCCCGGTATATCACCTAGAATTTCCTTTTTTTGGATTTTTCCTAGAATGGATAGTCCCTTCGCTCTGTGTTATATTGATTGAGTTGTTATTTAACCAATTTGGAGTTCTAATTTAACTTTGGTCCTCTGCTAGTCTTCTATATATATGTAAAGAAGAATGTTTGTGGGTGTGTTTGTATTCTCCTGTGCTAGTTACAAATAATTGTGACTGTTGGTGACCCGTTCTTCGGATTTTGGAATTTTTTTTGTTTTGTTCGGAATTCCTTGCTGAAGAAGTCTTCAATTGGAATTTTTCGTGTGTCTGTTACGGTTTTTAAGACAGGATTGGAGTGTGTCCTAATTTGCATTTTTGGGATGATGAAAACTGCTTCATAGGATAGGCACCCACAACTTCCTTTTCATTGGATTCATCAAAATTGATATATTTGCTTAAGATTACGAAAATAAAAGGGGGGGGGGCTCAATTCGCATATTTACTTCATATTGCCATATAGACTTCATGTCAGCGTAAGAAGAAGTTGATACTGGTGTCCGATCCAAAATAAAAATTTGGAGAAAGCCCCTTATCGTTTTGTTTATTTTTTGAGACCAACTAAAATTCAACTCATTCTATCGACGATATCTTTCCGAATGTTTACGATATTTGCTTGGGCTTTTTATAAGAGTAGCTCTATACATTTGTCTAATAAATTATGCAAAAGACATTTTGGTAACATTTGCGCATGCGCAGTTGAGCATCTTTTTAGTAAAAATGCTCATATTTCATCAAATATTTAATACTTTTATATTCTCATTGCGAGATTTTGTCTCTACTATAGTTTGTCAAGAGTCCTGCAAATTGAATTGCTTTGGGTTGAAAACCGTGCATGTTACAAAAAAAAACTTAGGAAAAAATTTAGATTTTTTTAAAGAAACTTTTATGAAAATATACGTGCTATTCTCATACAAATGAACACATATGTAAAAGAAGCCTCTTAATTTATCGGTTCCGGGCATTTCAGTTGCCTAATTTTTTCTTAATCCATCTACGAAACTTCAAGTTCAGCAAACAAGATTTTCAAATTTTGTTATCATTGCTGCTTTACTTATTTATTTTGTGATATTAAAGAAATACTAATTCGATTTATCACGTTTCGCAGATCTTAAACTACTATACTGTGGCTATTTGAACTTTTGTTAGCCCACTGGAATCGACATTAGCATAAATTTGGGGTGGCAACGGATTCAAGCTATCTCCCGAAGATGAAAAGGATGTCGGATTTTTAGATAGCTTTATAGTTCGATTCCACAACATTTCCTTATCGTTTTGTTGAAGGGATTGTGTCTAAGCCCGAAATATCATTATCAATTACAATATGGATTATCTTAAAAAATACTAATAAACAGCAATGATGAATTTTATTTCATTCATATAATGTTAAAGATACTATTGTTAACTGTTTCGTCTTACCTTGCATTCCCTGGCAAATGTAACACAATCTCTTGGAGCAGTCCTCGCTGCTGAAGAACTTGAACGTCTCCATAATGCTCATTTTATAACAGACGTGATTCGTCGAAGTCGTATGGAGATTAAAGCGTATCATCTGGTAGTTTATGGGTATTTCGCGTATCGTTTCCAAATAATGACGGTGCTGCCCACCTGCAAATTTAGGCGATTAGGAAAACAATTTTGGCCTCCATTACACTGGTCGGCAAAAAAAAAAAGTCGGGAGCAAGAACTTTGTCATGTGATTTTAATTGACTTTAGTGTGCTGAATCCAAAGCTGTTTACAGATTGATTCTATCACGTCTAGTTTTCGAGAAATTCTTATTTAAATAAAATACTAATATTGACATATTAAATACGTATTTATTATGAAAAAAATACAAAACTCTTACGCATGGCATGATTTCTATGATACAAATTAAAATTTTATAAAAATTAAAATACTAATATAACATAAAAAATAACTATTTGGTAGATCGCTTTCTTTTATAAGTTTTATCTGTTGTTTCACGATTGATTTCCCAGCAGAAATCAGCTAACATTGCTGGGGACCACTTGCCGTTATAACTTTTTTGCATGTGCGCAATATCTTGGTGAAACCTCTCACCATGCTCATCAGACACGGCACCAAGATTTTCTGGGAAAAAATCTAAATGCGAATGCAAGAAGTGTATTTTTAATGACATGTTGCATCCGAGTTCTTGATATGAAGAAAGAAGTTCTTGTGCCAGTTCTTTGTAATTTGCAGCCCTTATATTTCCAAGAAAATTGTGACGTATGTTTTCAAAAGCTACCCATGCTCTTTTTTCTTTATTGACCAACTTAGATTTGAACAAATACCGCTGTCAGTATCGAAATGTAAACAATTGTAATGAAAACAAAAATTGCTTATAGAATCAAACCTAGACATGCTAGATAAATTCTGATTACATATTTGGATTTAGCGCGTCGATATGTATCAATTCCACATATACATTGTTTTGCTCATATTTTGATGCCAACCAGTGTTATTAAATTGTTAAACTAACATATTAACAATGTACGTTTATTCCAGAATAATTACTTAAATTTCCATTGTAAGTGCATAAAATTGCAATTTTTTTTAAAAATAAATATTTTTCATTAATTTCCTTACATAATTAACATTGTATAATTGATATAAATGAATTTTAATGAAAAATTTAATTATAATAATTGTTTCGAATAATATATCGTTGAGTAACCATCAGATTTTTGATTTAGTTTTAGAAATTAATAAAAAATATTAATTTATAAATAATTATTTCATCATCAGTTATGAACGAACTCAAAATGTAAATGTAAATTTAAAAACCTTGTACGGTATGGTGTATGTAGGGCAGAGAATAGCTGGCAGGTGCGCTGCATTACAATAGCAGTTGATTCAAAAAAACAAACGAAAACAAAACACATATGCACTAACGCGTTTGTGTGATACATTTTTTAACTTTATTCGACAGCTTAGGGAAAACGAAAGATTGAGTTCGTTGGTGGAAAAAATCGGTGAACTACTTCCGGATCAAAAGGTCACAAATAACAGAGGGGACCACGTTTTTTACTATACAATTCCATGTATAAAAAAACCTGTGCACTGATCAATGCTGTTCTCTCTGGCATTCCATAGCTTGTGAATTAAGTGAAGACATGTGATGGTCTTCCATCACAGTCAAAATCAGTCAAAATTGGTTCAATGGTACGTGGTATAGTGGCACCATTATGGTCCATTAGATACATTCAATTCTAAGATATGGCATATATTACATCAAACAGCTTGGAATACAACCTCTGGCAATTAAGTTCGGTGAATGACGTCACACCCTAATCTGTGCGAGCTTTACGCGAGTAACAATGCATGTGAATACAAGCCCAGTCATTGTTTAAAGTTGTGCGTGCAATGGTTTAGCAGATGCTCGTTTTTTCAGTTGAAGGTGTAGCGTGCGCACGTAACTGTGGATAATGGATCAAAGAGGAACACTGCCGTAATCGTGCAACAGTTTCTGGCCAACAAAGGGGTCGTATCCATAGCTCATCCACCTTATTCACCAGACTTGGCACCGGCAGACTTTTTCTTGTTCCCACGCCTGAAACGGGCCTTAAAGGGACACAGATTTGCGGACATTCCAGACATTCAAGCAAATGTGACACGTGAACTTAAAGCCATCCCTAAGGAGCTTCCAGGACTTATACACCCAATCCCAAAAGTGTATTGCCTTCCAGGGTGATTATTTCGAAGGACAATAAAGTAAATGTGGCTCTATCTGTTTTGCATTTTGTTGTGTGAACTCATTCACCGAACTTAATTGTCAGAGGGTGTATTATGTCATAGTTGATTATAACGTAAAATTTATGATAATCCAAATTGGTTCAAAGCTACGTGGTTTATTGGAACCATAATGGTATTTTTGGACTTTCAATGCTAGGCTATTTCATGTAATATATCAAACAGCTTGGAATGCCGAGTAATGAATACAATAAGGTGAAAACCAGGTGAAATAGCAGTCGATTCGTCAAGAATGAATACAATGTTACTTTGTTTATCTTTTAAGTATTGTTGAAGTAAGCACTCGACGATCGCTTTGTGTAAATTACTGAAAACCAATTTTTGTTATTATCTTAACTTCTTGAGGTTGTTCTGTTTATCTACAATTGTAAATATCCCGGGCCACGCCGAGTGCCTCTTCTAGTAATACATGATTAAGTAACGGCAGTGGGGTCGGTGTTGCGGGGATGGCAGTCACTTGCTCTTTAGAACTATAGCAACATATGGCATGTGATAAGTCATTCGATCGGAAATGATGAGAAAGTTAAGAAGACAGAGCTCTTTTACATTTTCTACATACAATTCGAGAAAATCAGATTTTTGATTACAAAACTTGGGGTGTGGGAGTGTAAACTGTGCAGATAAAGGGTTAAAAATAGATGCCTGCAGAGTCCATTATTGTCTATAGCCTACTCGGGGAATTAATGTCTTGTTAATAAATGTATAAATGTCTTCTGCCTCACAGCTAAACGAATACATTTTTTGGTACTTTTTGTTTAAAAAATCATATCTGAAGCTAATTTTGTCAAATTTCTTTGAAATTTTACAAGATTTTATTTTAAATTTATTCTTACAACAAGAACATGATTAACTTAAAAACACCATTAAAAATTAATATTGGAAAAAAGTTGAAAAACTACGGCAGAGGCAATACCCTGCAATCAGAATAAAAAAAATATTAAATATTTGATTAACTATGAGCAATTTTACTAAATATAGTTTAATTACGCATGCGTAAGCGTTACCAAAATGTCTTTTGCACAATTATTAGCCAAATACAATAGAACTACTCTTAGGCATCCAGTTATGCATAGTTCCTGCGTTGATTGGGCTTTGTCCAAAGTTTGATTTGGTGGCAGCTGGGCTCTAGGTCTGTTTTGTTGCGTTATAAACATAGGTTAATAACTCCGGAACAAGTAGGGCTAAATAGATCAAATTTAGGGGAATAATATGGTTGTTTTTATTTTAAATACATGTAGTTATGAATTTTGTAATAAATTTTTAGTAGATAATACACTTTTTATTAGATAATTTATTTTATTTTTTTTTTGAAATGCAATAGTAATAATAATTACAATGTCATTCTTTATTTGCTATTTTTTATTATTTTTATTATGTGCATTTTTTTAATGTTGCATGATAATATAGAGTGAAAAAAAGAAGAAAAGAAAGGTTAAATTACAGCACATGCAGTCGACATATGCTTGTTTATGTTTTTTACCCATACACCCCATTTTTGAATCAATTCCTAACGCAGCGCACCTTTCAGCATTTATCTGCCCTACATCCCCCAGATCGTCGCAAGAGGGCAGTAGAAGGTGGGCCTGATTTGGGAAACATTTTTATTCTTTCAAACCAATAGTTCATGAGGAAAGTTTTATTAGAGAATGATAATTAAATGCTGAAAGTTTCTGCGATTTAAAATGCATATGAAATAAGCTGGTTCAACAATATTTTATGCCCATTTGATTAATTGTGTTTGCACCGCGGAATGTTTGGAATGATGGAATTTCGATCCAATTCGATTAAGCGCTACAAACAATACATACGGAATTCAGTAGGACGACCCTGAAGTTCAATCGTTCATGAGAACATTCCTTGATGCAGAGCGATCAAGGAATGATATCTTCGTATGATTTTACTGCAAACACTTACCTACTATGTATTTTGGTTCCATGTTTAATGATTCGAGGATGCATTCTGTCGGCTGTGTCGCGTTTAGCATCATTTGCAACGAGGACAGAATGCTTGGACTGTTGATTCGCGCTAAAGTAAGGTTCTTGTCATCACAAGCTTTCCATGCTTCAGGCGTGTCAAAGAATTCCAGTGACAACGGTTCAAAATTACTTGAGGAGTTTCTTTTTTTGAAAGAAACAACGAAACAACTTTCCGGATTCGATTCATCACAAGCTGTAAGATAAATCAAATTAAAGGTTATATTAATCTCCCGTGTTCTGATAGTAAATTCTAATCATACTGTATATAGAAAATAGCAAAGAAAATTCTATGGCCTAGAATTCTAATCGACAACGATAAAATACCATACCCTCCCGCAGATGATACATTGAACGAAGATAGACATAAGTTTAATCGGCCCAGGCCAATCCTAAATACGAGGGCTGTACAGAAAGTTCGTGGACTGCGATCATTATACGGGCTCAGAGTCATTAAGAATTTAGTATGGATTTTCTTTTCAAAATAGAGACATTCACACTCTCTGAACCGTTTCCAGCAATGTACTATTTTCTCAAATGCATTTTCTGAGAGTCTCATTTTCTTAGTGATCTAACTTCATCCTGAAGGGGAAAAAACATTCTTCATGAAGTTGTAGTCTTTTACTGCGAATTACCCTCTTCAAATGAACATGATTCGGGACCGTAATGTCTTATTCAGTATTCGTCAGCAGGGATTATTCTGTCCGCGACTGTAATACACACTGTAATTTAACTTTAATTGCGAGCTAAAAAAATAAAACGATTACTACGCGTTGGCCTTACTCGCACGCCATAGGCTATCTTCACGGGTACCAATCACAGAATCGCTTCCGCAAATTTTTGGAATAACCCTTGCACATCAGCGTCCCAGATACTTTTATACTATTGGCCTTTGCGTTCTTATGCAATGGTTTTTATATCCTCTATTTGAAATAACCTTAGGAAATTTTTATATCTAGAAATGACCCTAAAACCATCTCTGATGAAACCACTCTAAGGCTGTGTCTAAAGAGTTCGACTGATGCTGAAACCACACTAGCAGTTTACATGCCTGATCTTTATCACTGAAGTTTATTGCTTAACACAACACTTCTCCTATCTTCCCATCTGAGAGGAAGACAATCAAAATATGCATATCCTTAAACATAAACCACGCTTAGTCCACAATCTTTTATTCAGGATCATCTTTAATTGAAAGTCTCAAGTATTTATCCATTTGCTTCACTGCCACGTGCTTGATCAGTGGAATTTTAAAACGACAAAGTGAGAGAAACGAAAATAATATAACCACTTCTACCCTTCCTCCAGCTTTCCTTGCTCGTGTGTTCTTTTCTGTCTCCTCTCCATTCTAATCGGCTCTTCCGGCTTCAACTTCTCTTCCGTTTCTTATCGAGTGACGAGGCCACGGCTACGGACTTCGCAGAGAAATACCTTGTTTAAAATTTTCTAACCTTCACTGTTCAGAGTTATTCAAAATGAATGATGCAAAATGAAAGCGTAGCTGTGACCAATATAATCGGTATATATACAAAATACGGATATCACATGAAGATATATTCTCCATGTTTATCTCGATGTATGAGCACTGTGTGACACGACAAGCATCTAAACGATTTTCAAATTCTTCCCCACCCGTGCCAGCACCCCTTCACCAACTGCGTCGATCGCTTGGGAAATTCGCCGCTTTAAATCCTGTAAGTCATGCGTTAATGGGGTACGAAGACGCTGTCCTTCACGTAGCCCCACAAAAAGAAATCACAGGCCGTTAGGTCGGATGATGGGCACAGCATCAGTGGCACATCATTGGCCCTAAGAACCACTGTGATAGCATCGCGAAGTAGGTGACTGAAACGCACCTCTAGTGAGAGTTTCCAAACTGGCGGGGTTTTCAGCGTTGCCAAATGAATCTTGTAGAGTTTACCTTTCATTTAATATCCGTCTTTTTTTAAATATCTTGATTATACTGGTCGCCGCTACGTTTCTTTTTTCATCATTCATTTTGAATAATCCTGTATTTCTATTAGCCTATCTATTATACGATCAATTGTTATCTATTCATTAGCATCTAATTTCACGTACTGAATAATCCAAAAAATCTATTTTGTTCGGTGGTGGGGTTGATATGATTGAGGGGTAAATTCCGTGACTGTTTTGAGATTAAGTTTATTCCGATGATGAAGTCTCCATCCTTCCATTCGACTATACCGCCGTGCATCCCAGATTAAATTTTACAAGTTCATTAAAGGAGTTAATATATAGGAATTTCAACAGACCCTTACAAGGATTAATTTAAAATAACTCAATTTATTTATTTTAATTAATAATTTCATTATTTTCATTTATAATTTAAACATATGAGGTGTGGCATAGGATAAAACCCTCATCGATCATTCTTGAGTTATTCTTCCTTGAATATTATGCAGTTAGGAAAGATAGTCCCGACCTGCGAAGTATGTAACTATTCTAACCAGCCCAGAGAACATTGGTTAGCACATCTGCGTATTGAGCTGAAGGTTACCGGTTCGAATCCAGGCTGTAGAATTTTCTTTCCTATTTTCATTAATAATTAATTTAAAAGTATAGCTTACTTACACGTATTGTAACAGATGAAGCATTTAGCTTTTGTGTTGCACGGTGTGGTTTCCAAGATGGACTTTTCAAGGGATAGCTGGAGGCAGCCCGTATAAACGTAGCTCGTAGATTGATTAACCATTATCGAGAGACCGGAAAGGAAATCCTCAGGGGTCTCCATTTCAGCATCACCAAAATACCACTCGTATAGCCGATTTCTTCTTGCTCCTACAAAACATACCAATCATATCAATGTCTTAATATTTTTTTTACATCATCGCGAATTTGTTTATTTGACTGGAATTGAAAATGCAAGTCAACAAATTTTACCTTAAGAAACTCATTTCATTGAAACTAAGAAATTGTTAATAAGCCATTAAGGAATGACATAACCAAGTACCGAAAGGTTAAACTAAACCATTCGCGGAACTATATTTTTAAACAGCCCTATGTTAACATTATATGTTTCTAATGGGCCATAAAGATATCATTACACCACGTACCTTTACACCAACTTCGACTATCATTAATTTTACGTTATATTTATTCATTACACATCATTCCAAGTCGTTTGATGTATGACATGCCATATTTTAACATTGAAAGTTGCAATGAACCATAATGGTTCCACTAAACCAGAACCATATTCATCGACTGACGAAAACAGATTTTGAAAATCTTTCATAGCCTCGGAGGAGATTGAGTTACAGACGGACAGACACGTTTCCCCACACTGATAGCATAAAGCACCTTTCGGTACTTAATAAAGTGATCGACACTGTAGAATCACTTGGAAGATACTAAATTTTTTTATATTAAAAATTTGCCCAGATCCAGTATGAAATGTTAAAATATAATGTTAACCAATTCTATACTCTATCCAATGAGGAAAAAATATATCTGGACGTGTCCAGTTACATTGCCAATCTCAATCGCCAAATATTGTAGAATTTTTATTTTTATGTGTCTAACAATAGAAATTGGGAATTTAAATGGATACATCCATTTTTTCTTTCCTAGTTTTTGTTTTTTTTTCCTTATGCGCTTTTATTCAACTTGCTTTTCTGTAGGTATGTGTATCCGTCAAATCTTGTAACCAATATTAGACCAACTTCCCGACAAGCTATAGAGCTGAAATTTGATACACTTATACAGGACTGATGACAATGCATGTTAAAGGAAACATTTTTCAAATCGGTTTACTGGTTCGTGTTCTAGGGTACCAAATCATTTCAGTGGTCTCTCCATAAGTCGGAGGAACGATTGTTATATGAATTGCTTAATTGTTTCGACCAAACAATTAGTTTTTCAAATTGTTGACGCCGGCTTGAAGAGATGATAATAAAACATTATAAAAGCGTGTTTTGAAAAACCCTTTTTGTTTCCCTCTTATTTTGTTTATTTCAAGTTATTTTGGCCGACAAGTTCTAGCTATAGTCCTTACAGCGTTACTTTGCGTGTTATGTGATGGGCGTGTGAATTATTTATTGTTTAATTTTTATTGTAACAATATCCAACAATTGACACGCCCGTCACATCTCACGCAAGCTAAGGCTGAATAGACAGTAACAGGTGTGTGCAACAAGTGGGAGGACCATTATATTCTACCATTCCAATTTATTTTCTCTGACGGATATACTTAACATATACTAATTCGAACGTTCAGGTATAAAATATACTTTACATTATTAAAGCAATGACTATAATAATTTGATCATTTAATATTTGCTTCTTGTTCTCATTATCCATGAATATCAACAGACCAGTTCAGTTGTTTTACTAAAGCATAGTGTAACGTGTAAATGCAGAGATAATTTGTTAACGCAGTGGAAAATGAGAGAAGTACACGTAAACAGGGTAAGGATAATAAATAATGTTTAATTGACACCATAAAACAACAAATCAAAACCTAGACCTAATAAAGAGGTTAGGAATTAAATAAACAATTGCTTAATAACGAGAGCAAACAAAAAGTATGGCTTCATTGAGCTACAAATCATGAAACTAAAATCAATAAGGTTTAAATAAGAACCTTAAATTTTAACAATAATATCGCTTAGTTCACACACCACTATTACCAAGTTGTAAAGGCAAAATTTACATTACCAACTTTTAGCCTTTCACCCCAACCATTAATAAGTAATATAAATTGGGCTAAGCAAACACACCCTAATTACAATTATAAAGCTTTCTTTGCTTTAAAGGAAAACAAGAATTTAGTATCAACCACAATTCTTAAATATCTGAAAAAAATCTAATGCCAAACCTAAAGCAAGCACACTAATTAACATAAATTAGTACGTGACTACAACTCTATCATTTAAGCAACTATCTTAAAGACATAATTAAGCACTCTATAATATACAATCTGTTAAATGAATAAATACTTAGAGGAATACAGAAGAACCTCTTATCACCTTAATAAAATCACAAATGGCAATGTGTATGGTCTCTTAACACGTTTAGTCACAAAACAAAATTGGTTAGCTTATAAAAAGCATAATTTTCAATTGACACAATGCACTGTAAGGTTACACATTAAAACAGATACACCCGGATAAAACTAACCGGATAAAATAAGTCAAGTTCGAGAAGTCTTATGAAATAATAATGTCCAGCTCACGATACATGAAATTGGAAAACAATTACACTGAAGTATCGGCACGAATTTCATATAACAGTAGTGAGTCTTTTGAGCGACGACACTGAGTCATTAACGACTATCACAGAGTCTTAAATAATAAAACCCTTACTAGAAAATAAATGAGATTTACACTTAGCTCTACAAAAGTAAAGTCTTACACGGAAAGCACGTCACTAATTATCATTCACGTAGAGCTCCGTAGAAGACACTTAACGAGGCACTTATATATGCGAATCCGTAATGCGCCGACAGGTATGCAATTAACCCTGCCGGGAAACAGCCTCTTACTATCGAACGCTCGTCGAGTTCCCGACCATGAAAATCATTCAATGCTGCTGATAAGGAGCGGGAATCGAAGGTTGCTAACGTAAACTTACTTACGAAGTTTGTCGTCGACGTGCGCAGCGTTCTTCCAACCGTAAGACTCGGGAGGTTTTCCTGTCGCCTCGAGCAGACTGGAACGCCGGAATCGACCAAGATATCGCTCCTCGAAGTCGCCGCCTGCGGGGCTTCCCCGTCGAACACTTCTCGTCTAAGTGTGGAGATTTGGCTGCTCGACGACTCGCTGCCTCCGCCCGGCTGACATTCCATGCGTTGTCGCCTCTGCCTCTCGACGACGAAAACCTCTTTCCCCGTAGTCGTCTGGTTCAATGTTCCTCGACCATTCCGTTCGGCTGTCCGGGTTGCTCTCTCTCTCTCACTCCGAACCTCCCGCCAAGAAGACTTCGATCCTCCGTCACCACGTCTCCCTGCCGCATGATTGGTTCGGGCGTGCTGATGGTCGTGACGACACTGTCTGCCCCGCTCCTCCCCCGCCTTCGAACGGGTGAATACACGCGAGCGGTAATAGCAGTCAGTGTCGCCGGGAATCGAACCTGGTTTCGATTTCCGTGACACATAGAGCCATTGCTTTATAGGGCTCCCACCAAACCCTTTGTCTACCGTCAGCAAACAATGTGTGTATCGTGATTGGCTAGATAAAATAACCTTCAAGTTTTCAGGTGCCCGGTCACGACATTTCAGACATTACTGTAGCCAAAATTTCTTATTCTTTGCAGAAATCATGTTTTTTATATATATGCATACGACAGCCGATTTGGATCTGGTTCAATTCCCGGCGCATGGTTCTGCTATTTAAGGGTCGAGAACAGCCCTTTTAGACAAATGCTAAAGATTTTTTCAACGGTTGAATACTTTGGATATCGGAGCTTTCAGGTATCCAGTCAGCTGCTTTGTTGTTTCAGTCGTGGTATCAGCTAGACGAGCACCAACAACGAGTCCCTTTTTCGAAGTCTGTTAGATCCCCTGTTTCCCTATGGTAATCAAGTTATATGATTAGACTCGCCCAACTTCTTAATAGGTAATTTTGGTGTTGAAAATGGAAGGAAAAATTCCACGACCTGGACTAGAACCAGGGACCAGCGTTGGCACCGCTCTAACCAACTGAGCCACCGCGGACACCGAACAGCCCTGCTCTTACGAAGCGTCTATATAGACTTCAATGAAGCACTAGAGAGCCTAGAGGAAGTCCCGATTCGAAAGTTGGGAATCCTTCTTGCCTGAAACCATCAAATACTTAAATGAAATTTAATAATAAATACTGAAATTGACAAACTGAAGATCACACTTCAATCATAAAGTAATTTTGGTGTTAAAAGGGGAAGGAAAAATTCCGCATCCTGGGCTCGAACCAGGGATCATGTCTGTCGCTGGCACCGCTTCAGCCAAGTGAGCTATATTTATTAATTTTCATCTACGTATTTGATGGTTTCAGGGCAAGGAAGATTTTCGACTTTCTAATCGGGGCCTGCTCTGCCATTTAGGCTATCTAGTGGCTTCATTGAAGTCCATATAGCGGCTTCTTAACAGCAGGGCTATTCAGTGTCCGTGATATCTCAATTGGTTAGAGCGGTGCCAGCGACAGGCATGGTCTCTAGTGCGAGTCCAGGTCGCTGATTTTTTCCTTCCCTTTTCAACAAAATTGTTATATGATTGAAATGTGATATTCAGTTTGTAAATTTCTATATATATTCTTAATAGGTGATAAGTAGATGCTTGAATCACATGACCGCATAAATGACCGGTTAAAACATTTATACAGGGTGATTTAGTCAATTTCTGACCATTTCAGTACTATGATTTATTGACCCATTAATGTTTACAAACTTAGCATTTCAGTATGATATTTTAGGCAGTTCGGAGTTTTTATTCCCGTGGAAAAGTCTTGATGATATGCTTAATGTGGCCACCACGAACATTTTGAACTGCTCGCAGCCGAATGGTGAAGTTGTTCATAACTCTATCCAGGATTTCTGCATCTACAAGGGTACAGCAGTCGACGCTGCTTTGTCGCAGCTGGTCTAGAGTTCTTGGTGCTGTAGTGAACACACTGTCTTTAAGAAATCCCTAGAGATAAAAATCACATGGGTTTAGGTTAGGACTCGTAGGGGACCAAAGAAAGCCACCCCCGAATCGATCTGGAAACCTGTTTGAAATGACACGATTTCCGAATTTCTGATTGAGAAAGTCTAGCACTTCATTAGTGGTGTGAGGCCTAGCCCCATCCTGTTGAAACCATTGATGTCGAAGCGGTATACGCCTCCTTCGCAGCTCGGGGATGAAGAAGGTTTCCAGCATGTTAAGGTAAGCCTGTGACGTTACGGTGCCCTCAAAAAAGAACGGACCAATGATGCCTCTTTTGGAAATCGCGCACCAAGCCATAACCTTTCGTGGATGAAGAGGTGACTTATGGATCTCATGAGGGTGCAGGGAACCCCAAAAACGAACGTTGTGTTTATTAACGTCACCTGACAGATGGAAGAAGGCCTCATCTGACACCCACGGGTTGTCCACAATGTCCTGATTGGCTTCCATTTCTGCTCCAAACTCCATCGCAAATTGTTGTCGCTTCTGTCTTCCAGTGTCTGTTAACTCCTGATAAACATGGATCTTATACGGGAACAGGTGTAAATCCTTTCTCAAAATTCGCCACGTCGTAGTATACGACAGCCCTTCTTCAATGGATAGGCGGCGAACAGATTTTTTGGTAGGGGAATCGACCAACCTTGTGCGAACACTCTCGACAACTTCGGCCGTTCGAACACGAGCTTCGCTCCCGCCTTTTTTCTTGCCTTTAACACATCCAGTGGCACGAAATTGCTTGACAAAATCCATGATTGTTTGCCTGCCTGGTGCGTCTCGACACTTATACTCCTTCCGGAACTTTCTTTGCACGGTTACAGGTGATTGTCTCGAAATACCATTTGACAACCTTGCATTTCTGCTCTGTTGATAAAGCGGGCGCCATTTTTCAACAATACGATTTTCATGCAGCGCTATTGCAACAATACAAACTCCAACTATTTAGAAATTCGATATGGCGCTCATATTCTTTCAATTGTTTATCCCTAATGCACGTCATTCGAGTGAAATGGTCAGAAATTGACTGAATCACCCGGTATATGTTTCACAGATGTTTCTAATTCAGTGGCCGATGTGTTTAGTTAATTTCAGAATGTGCATTCAAACATAGGTGATGTGATAGTGAAATGATATCAGCACTTCCGTTAAGCTGCAACTGGTGTTAGGAATTAACATTCTGTAATTATTTTTTTTTGTATTATTTGAAGATGTAGACTAAACCAATAAGGTAAAAGATAATAATAAGATAGAAATAAGTAATTATTGAGTCTAAATTGTCTGGAGATCATTTTTTAAGCAGTGACATTATGATGACTACCTTCGATATTTCACTTACCTATCCAGTACCCTTCACCACATTCTTCTTTCTCCTCCTTGGATAGTGGTTTCCTTAGTAAGGACTTTTCAATCACTTCGCTGTCAACTACTACTAGCCTTTTATTAATGCTATTGCAGTAAGTCTCAGCTTCAGTAAAATTGGCCCATAAAGGAACTGTAAAAATATACGACATTACGTTTTTTCTTAAAAAATTTTTCAGAGAAACTTTAAATTTCTGAAGTTAATTATGTATAACATAGTTTTGTCAATATGAGTATTGCAGTGCATGTGTTTTGTTTGTACGAGGGTAAATCAGTATACAGAGTTTAGAAACAAAAATGAGCCCCCTTTTATTTTCGTAACCAAAGCAGATATGTCAATTTTGATGAATCCAATGAATAAGAAGTTGTGGGTGAACTATCCCATGGTGCACTTTTCATCATCCCAAATATGCAAATTAGAACACATTAAAATTCTATCTTAAAAACTATAACAGATACACGAAACAACAACTGAAGACTTGTTCAGCATGGAATTCCGGTTTTTAAGATAGGATTTGAATGTGTCCTAATTTGCATATTTGGGATGATGAAAAGTGCACCATGGGATAGGTCACCCACAACTTCCTGTTCATTGGATTCATCAAAATTGACATATTCTGCGTCAGTTACGAAAATAAAAAAAGGGGGGGGGGCTCATTTTTGTACCTACCCTGGATAAGTCGCAAAATGACAAAGGTTGTCCCAAAATGAACTGATATTTTGAATTTGCCGCCATTTTTTTCGTGTTACAACCAGAGTAGAGATTTTTTATGTTGTCATTATTAAACGTTGAGGTTAAATTATGCAAAAATACACAATCGAACAACGTGTAGAAATTGTAAAAATTCACTTCAAAAATGGCGAAAATTTTACGAAAACTGTTCGCAGATGCCGCACTTTTTTTCATCACCGTAATGCACCTTCTCCTACCTGCTTTGAGACAAGATCAAAATTAATTATGTGGAAGACATATGGTTTTTAACAGGACGGTGTAACATGTCATACAGACAATCAAACTATGTAGTATTGCAAGAAGAATTTAATGTTAGCGTGTTAGCGAGGTGATGCGTATTGGCCGGTAAGTTCATGCGACTTAATAGTTAGAGTGTAAATCCACCTATCCTCTCCCTGAGATTGGTTGGCCTTCTCCCCCTGCGTATGAATACAATGTTACTTGGTTTCTTGGACAATCCACAACAGGATGCTATAAAACTCCTACTAAAATAAATTCAACATTTTATGACGAATAAGATTAAAAATAATAATTTGGGACATTTAAAAGAACCCCTAAAAATTTCCCTTCTATCCCCCATGATTTACCAGCAACATCGTCAGCCATTTTTCTGTGGTGAGCCCACAGGGGAGATATCCACCTTTTTACTTTCGATTTCACGGGCGCGGCCATGTTAAAGTTTCGAGGGCGTCTGCCATCACAACATGCCTCTGAGCGTAGCCGATTCCTGTCATCCACTCATAAATTTTTGCATTACTGCCTATAATATCTCATCGTTATTTAAAGATATCTAAAAATCGGATATTGTGTATAACATTCATGCTCTAGTTTTAATATTTAGCGGTTGGTTGGTTGGTGTTAACGTCCCTTTCAACTACTACGGTCAAATCAGAACGGCAAACGACTACACGAGACCAACGGTTTTACTTCCCTCCGAAGGAAGTGCGTGATCTCAGGATTTCCACCTGAAAAATCGTCGTCGTTCTCGGCCGGGATCGAACCCGCGTACTCTGGCATCAGAGGCGATCACACAACCACTGAGCCACCGAGGAGATAATATTTAGCGGTAAGTGATGAACATGAATTATATGTTTATGTCGAGTTGCGATTGCATTCTTTAGTCTATTTTCAATGCGATTAAATGACGGTAAAAAAAAATTAGACAGCATTTGTAAAAATGTCTTTATTTGCTTACTTTAAAACCTGTTTATAATTATTATTTCAGATTTTGAACAAACATTAATTCTTCAGAAAGTGTCATGTGAAATGGCCACCTGTTCCATTATTTCGACATTTACATTTATTTGATTGAATCAAAAACGTTTGACCATGAACTATCAAAATAGAGATCAGTGGGCTCAACTATTTTCTGTGTGTATTTGTTGAGCCACTGATTTCTATTTTCTATGTGCATTTGTTGTTACAAATATCAGTGATTATAGAGATCTCTATAACAATAAATACACATAGAAAATAGAGATCAGTGGTTGAGCTAGTGTATTTTCACAAAAGGAACATATTACATATCTTAAAGCAAATGACATACCTTCTCAGTGAAGTAAAAATACAAGGTTATATTATATAAAAACGTGGCTAATATATTATATATAAGGTACTGTGAGCATTCATCCATGGCTGTGGGCATGTTATAATGGCGGACCATCAATCTATATACAGGGTAATTACATCGAATGTAAAATACTTAAAGGGGGTATTATAGAGGTTAAGATAAACACAAAACGTCCTATGAACATGGGTTCAAATATGAACGATAACTGAGATATGAACAGAAATAAAAATGCCGCCACCAAGATCAACAAGTTAATAACTCAGGTTCTGTAAAGCCTAGATTAATGCAATTTGGAGGAATAACGAGGTACATAAGACTGTGTACAACGATAAAATGAGATTGAATTCCAATGAGAAGTTTCCGAGTTACACAGTCAAAATTGTGACAAGTGCTAGTTAGTACTCACAAGTGAACACGTACGTATTATGAAAAAGTTAGAATTAGATCAAATTTTAAAGGTATACACAGTCTTATGTACTCTGTTATTCCTCCAAATTTCATTAATCTAGGCTTTACAGAATCTGAGTTATTAACTTATTGATCTTGGTGGCGGCATTTTTATTTCTGTTCATATCTCAGTTATCGATCATATTTGAACCCATGTTCATAGGACGTTTTGTGTTTATCTTAACCTCTATAATACCCCCTTTAAGTATTTTACATTCGATGTAATTACCCTGTATATAGATTGATGGTCCGCCATTATAACATGCCCACAGCCATGGATGAATGCTCACAGTACCTTATATATAATATATTAGCCACGTTTTTATATAATATAACCTTGTATTTTTACTTCACTGAGAAGGTATGTCATTTGCTTTAAGATATGTAATATGTTCCTTTTGTCAAAATACACTAGCTCAACCACTGATCTCTATTTTCTATGTGTATTTATTGTTATAGAGATCTCTATAATCACTGATATTTGTAACAACAAATGCACATAGAAAATAGAAATCAGTGGGCTCAACAAATACACACAGAAAATAGAAATCAGTGGGCTCAACAAATACACACAGAAAATAGTTGAGCCCACTGATCTCTATTTTGATAGTTCATGGTCAAACGTTTTTGATTCAATCAAATAAATGTAAATGTCGAAATAATGGAACAGGTGGCCATTTCACATGACACTTTCTGAAGAATTAATGTTTGTTCAAAATCTGAAATAATAATTATAAACAGGTTTTAAAGTAAGCAAATAAAGACATTTTTACAAATGCTGTCTAATTTTTTTTTTTACGGTCATTTAATCGCATTGAAAATAGACTAAAGAATGCAATCGCAACTCGACATAAACATATAATTCATGTTCATCACTTACCGCTAAATATTATCGTCCTCGGTGGCTCAGTGGTTGTGTGATCGCCTCTGATGCCAGAGTACGCGGGTTCGATCCCGGCCGAGAACGACGACGATTTTTCAGGTGGAAATCCTGAGATCACGCACTTCCTTCGGAGGGAAGTAAAGCCGTTGGTCTCGTGTAGTCGTTTGCCGTTCTGATTTGACCGTAGTAGTTGAAAGGGACGTTAATACCAACCAACCAACCGCTAAATATTAAAACTAGAGCATGAATGTTATACACAATATCCGATTTTTAGATATCTTTAATTAACGATGAGATATTATAGGCAGTAATGCAAAAATTTATGAGTGGATGACAGGAATCGGCTACGCTCAGAGGCATGTTGTGATGGCAGACGCCCTCGAAACTTTAACATGGTCGCGCCCGTGAAATCGAAAGTAAAAAGGTGGATATCTCCCCTGTGGGCTCACCACAGAAAAATGGCTGACGATGTTGCTGGTAAATCATGGGGGGGATAGAAGGGAAATTTTTAGGGGTTCTTTTAAATGTCCCAAATTATTATTTTTAATCTTATTCGTCATAAAATGTTGAATTTATTTATTTATTTTAGTAGGAGTTTTATAGCATCCTGTTGTGGATTGTCCAAGAAACCAAGTAACATTGTATTCATACGCAGGGGGAGAAGGCCAACCAATCTCAGGGAGAGGATAGGTGGATTTACACTCTAACTATTAAGTCGCATGAACTTACCGGCCAATACGCATCACCTCGCTAACACGCTAACATTAAATTCTTCTTGCAATACTACATAGTTTGATTGTCTGTATGACATGTTACACCGTCCTGTTAAAAACCATATGTCTTCCACATAATTAATTTTGATCTTGTCTCAAAGCAGGTAGGAGAAGGTGCATTACGGTGATGAAAAAAAGTGCGGCATCTGCGAACAGTTTTCGTAAAATTTTCGCCATTTTTGAAGTGAATTTTTACAATTTCTACACGTTGTTCGATTGTGTATTTTTGCATAATTTAACCTCAACGTTTAATAATGACAACATAAAAAATCTCTACTCTGGTTGTAACACGAAAAAAATGGCGGCAAATTCAAAATATCAGTTCATTTTGGGACAACCTTTGTCATTTTGCGACTTATCCAGGGTAGGTACAAAAATGAGCCCCCCCCCCTTTTTTTATTTTCGTAACTGACGCAGAATATGTCAATTTTGATGAATCCAATGAACAGGAAGTTGTGGGTGACCTATCCCATGGTGCACTTTTCATCATCCCAAATATGCAAATTAGAACACATTAAAATTCTATCTTAAAAACTATAACAGATACACGAAACAACAACTGAAGACTTGTTCAGCATGGAATTCCGGTTTTTAAGATAGGATTTGAATGTGTCCTAATTTGCATATTTGGGATGATGAA
>JAHWFO010026098.1:0-24591 GCA_023313115.1 Rhysida immarginata
GGGGTCAAAGAGCGGTAGGAAACTTAGATCCCGAGTGAGGAGAGGAAGGCGGAAAGGAGGTAAAAAATAAGGGCTGATGAATCGCAAGGACACCCATTTCTTGGATGGGGATGGGTGAGGAGGCTTAGGGAAATGCAGGCACCTAGTACGTTGCCACAATCTTCTGAAGGAGTTTTTGTCACGTATGAGTTGCCTGATGGATGGGGCAAGATCGAGATGATCAGGTCTCTTTTGGCAGTAGCGCTAGCATCACTGGCTGATTTAATCGATTGGGTGATATCCTAACCTTAGTTGAGTAAGGGGTCCATAGTGCTGTTTCTATCGATAAAATTGGTAGAGACTTGACAACACAACAAGGGGAGAACAGAGTTTCCGACTAGTTTCGCCAGTTTTTCCCAGCTTTATCAAAGATACACACAAGAGGACATAAGCCTTTATATACAGAAAATACGATACCTAATGAGAACATGATTGGATGAAGAAATAACAAATAGTAAATAAAATATGGTCTAGCAAATAGTAAATAAAATATGGTCCAGGACTATGGACCCCTTACTCGACGACTGTACGTCTCTCATCTATAAGATGTTCCACATCAAGAGGAAGTTGGTCGTTACTATTCAGAATATATGGTTAACCGAATGTGCCTCAGAGAACGTCTTAAACCGAAATACGCAGGAGTGATAACCCGGAATAAGTCAACCGCCGCCCAAGCCGCGAGATCTGCCGCACATACGAACCTGGGTAAGCCGAGCTACTTCAATTCTTTTTTCTAAGAAGAAACGCCTGAACGAAGACGTCTCCAAACTCCATCAACATATCTCTTCAATGGTACCTCCTGGTGTACTAATTGAAGAGAATGAACTCAGGCTTCAGACGTTCAAAGAACACAAGTTCATGATGCTATGCCAGAAGATTGAAGACCTTAGACGTCCGTTACTTCCCACACAATCCTCCAATATTCAATGTGACTTCAAGTTCCACGACAATGTTGTCAACTTGACACCAATCCAATTCTCAGTCGACGAGCCACCCCTTCTAAACAAGGGCCTTAAGCACATCATCCACAGACGACCCACCCAACTGATCTGCACTCTGTCATCGCGGACACCAAACGAGCCATAACTTTCCTACCCTAACAAGATCGCCCTCCAGCCCGTGCCGTTGGGGGACACTTCATCCGCAGAGCATACAACGATGCGACATCCGCTAAGATATCCTGCGAACAACGCAATGATACTGCCACCGCCTCCAGCATAAAGAAGAAATTAGCCGAAGCCGATGCCCTTATCGTCAAAACCGACAAAGGGAAGGCTTCCGTTATCCACTACCGATCCATATATATTTCCAAGGTCTGTGACTTCCTTACATCCAACTGCCATTCAATCATGGTGTCGACAACAACTCCGGAATTCCTCTCCGACGGGTTCACTCAACTAGTCACGCGTTTGCGCAATGCGTGGAAATGGATGGGGACTATGTCGAAAAGTGAATAGTGCATTACATAGAGGACAAATTTAAGTAAAAAATACAAAAAAAATTGAAATTCGGTTAACAAATAAAAAAGTTACAGCCATGGAGGCATTACTTTTCAACCCCCTCGTACTATATAGGCCTGTCGACCCGCAATTTCAATAAACGATTCAAAGAGCACTTGGACTCCTACAAGAAACAAGATAATAATTCACACAACGCGATCCACCTTGCCTGCACGGGACATGCCCCAAAAAGCTAAGATCTCCTCTCCAGATCACCTCATCAATTGCCAAACCGTTTTTGATATTTATTCTATTTTAAATTCTTTATCCGTTATCTTGTAATTTTCAAATTTGTATATTTACTTTCTTTTCCATTTCCTATTGATACCTTATTTTATGTTAACTCTGGATGAGTCTTCTACGCAACTTTGTTTGCGTTATGACGTCACTTTTTCCCTTCATATTTCAATCAATTTTCCTCCCAAGGTTTCCTTATAATTTCATTGTTATTGATTCCTTATCGAACCATTCTCCTATCCAATGTCGCCACTGTATAATATATTTATTTACTATCAGTTATTTCTTCATCCAATCACCTTCTCATTCTGTAACCATATTTTCTGTATATAAAGGCTTATGTCCTCTTGTGCATATCCTTGATAAAGCCCGGAATAAATGGCGAAACTCTGTTCTCCCTTTGTTGTTTTGTAAAATGTCTACCAAATTTATCGATAGAAACATCACTATGGACCCCCTTACTCAACGATTGTAAGTTATAACCCCGGCGTGGCTCGGACTCGGTTATTTTTTTAATAAATTTTTTATATATTTTTAAATAAACACATGAAAACGCTTAGAATAAATTAATACAGTAGAAATTCATAATGAAAATTCGAAAAAAATGTTTTAAATGCTCACAATGGACGGACTTTTCCAAGTATGCCCCAGCTAGCCTAAATAACTTCTTAGTCACGTAATCTTACTTTAGATGTACACTTTATGTTGTTGGAATTCCCAGTCTGCTCTCGATGTCTTAAAGTAAAACTTGGCCATTCATCTCTTTGTGTAGTCTAGCAGTCACCGATTCTTCTATTGACATACTTACCATTTGCTTCCTCTGTCATCTTTCCACTCCTTCTCAATAGATTGCTAGCTCTCCATTATCTCCTGTTACTGATCATTTTTAAAGATTTTCAAGAAACTGTTAAGTACTAAGAAATTTCTTTTCTAAGAACAGCCTGAATAACAGGAATTCTATGCATTGTGACAAATTGAAACTTATCTATGTTGCACAAATTTTGCCTTGCATTGTTGGTCATGAGATATATATCGTTGATCCTTCCATAGTGTTGGTGCATTGAGTGTTGACACCATTGTTGGTACCTATTGTTGCACAAACGTTTCCTCGTATTGTTGGTCATGAGATATATAATGGGCGAGGTCAAAAATGCGCTAACCGAGTTGAGTTAGTGAAGAAAATCATTGTTGCTACGATAATCAACAATATGTTAACAATCGAGCAATAATCATTCGTTCACCAACCCAACTCGGTTTGTGCATTTTTGACCTCGCCCATTGTTGGTCCGTGCATTGATAAATTTTTTGGGACTGAAATTGTTGATGCAAACTTTTGATGTCTTTATTTGAAAAATAGTACATTCTTCCAGAATCCTTTGTAGTAGGGGTGTTCACATTACATATTATGTTATGTAAAGAGATATACCAAAGTCATTGTTTGGGAGCCAATAAAAAGATGGTGCGGATCGGAATGGATGTAAAAACTTAATTTTTATATCACATTCTTCCTCATGTCTTGAAACAACAAGTGCTAATAACTAATGGTCATCATAAGTACAGTCATCAAAGGGAAATAATCCACACTTGAATTTTACTCTAAGTTTTACCGTTTCAATATTAATTTATTTTTAATAATTTAATATTACATTTAGAGTTAACATTATTAAGATTATTAAATTATAAATAAAAAACCTATTAAAACAACACATTAGCATGAATTGTAATATTAAGTATTAAACTCGTGTGGATTATTTCCTTTGGTTGACTGTACACGCCACATAATTGTTCGTACAAATTTCCCTTATACTCCTTGTTTGAGATTCTTCACCAGAAAATTTGAAAATTAAACTCCAGTTATCATCAACACTTACTCTCTTTGTTCCGATCTTAGTTTCAGATAAAAGGATGAAATGGTGGAAACTTCTGGCGCCAGGAACAGTTTTTGCCAGTAAAAATCGTGGTTCCAAACTGTTACGAACGTTTTGACCTGTCCAGACAAATGAATTATTACAAACCTCATGCAGTTAATCAAATTTCAATCACTGTTTTATGTTATTATTTTGTTTTATGTTATATTGTTTGTATGTTATATTATGTTTATGTTGTTTTATTTACTGTTTTATGTTATTTTATGCTATAAGAGTACCAAATTTTATTAAATTAGAAGAGGGCTAAGTGGAGATTTTGTTGAAAGGAAAGAGATCCAGGCGTAACCAAAAAACTCACAAAAACTTTTTAAACAATTTTTTTATATACAAAGCAGGTAAAATGCCATGAGTTTTATTACATCATTAGATAGCAGATATCATTAAGATTGCTGGAAAAATGATTTAGCTTGATTAACATTGTGCCTTTTGCCAATATTTATATTTTAGTACAGGGCCGTCCAAATCGTGCACGTCGCCCGCGTGCAACGTAAAAAGCTCGCGGGCAAAGCTCACGGGCAAAGTCAAGGAGATAGTCCCAAACTCAGGAGGGGAGTGGATACAGTTTTACCTATGCAGTGTTGCCAAACTTTAGGGGGCGATTTCGTTAAATGAGGCGTTGTTTCTTTTGTTACAGTAACTTAGTAAGATACTTGCTTGTTTTCGTCTCGCATAACATGGCGCACATTCCGAAAAAGCATAATGGGCCGCTTGAGTGATTACCTAGTCACTCAATCACATTTTGTCGGCCGCTGTTCTTTAAGCCATTTTTGGAGGGCTATAGCACACCAACCAAGATAAATAGAATATTTTTATATCTACCCTGTAAGAATAAGTGTATAAAATTTCAAGAAAATTGGAGAGGGTAAGGTGGGAGCCATTGGTCCACTTGACATGGAATCGGTCCACCGTATGGTCATTTCAGGATGGCGTTATAAGGGCCGTGTAATGGCAACGTAAGCAAGCGCTAATGATGACGTAAGCGAATTCCTTATCTGTGACGCAGGCCAGTCCGTTGAAAGCAACCAATAGGATTGCGACTGATTCATGCTAAATATTGTTCCTCATTGGTCATATATAGATTGTCATGTTTGGTATAGATAACAGTCGGAAAATAAAGTTTAATATTCTCTCAACCTTCGTCGTCTCTGTGTGTCTGGTTATTTCATCCATTACATTGGTGACCCGGCGTTCGCAGTCATGCCAACCGACGGAAAGGAAACCATCCCAGTCATCACGAAAGCCAACGCGGTCAGTATCCGATTACCTCCATTCTCCACGTTAGAACCTTTGATATGGTTCCGAAGAACCGAAGCCCAGTTTCGATTAAGAGGGATAACACGCCAAACAACGAAAACGGACTTAATGTTAGAATCGCTACCAGAACACGTGTTTCAAAAACTAGCGCAATGGATGGAAAATCAAACAGAGGAAATACCCTACGACGAACTGAAACAACAACTTCTAAAGGAATTCTCTATATCCAGTTCCGAAAGGACAAGACGACTACTAGAGATGCCGTCGCAACAGATAGGAGACCGAACAGCAAAACAGGTATGGCACGAAAAAGTATCCCTTTGCCGCCTTCCTATAATAGACCCCACAACTAAAAAGCCGAAAGAAATTGACCTTAAGAAAGAAATATGGTTGTTAAGCCTACCACCCGAGGTACGAAAATTACTTAATGATACGGACGATGCAAATATAGAAGACTTCACGGAAAAAGCCGACGCGATCCTCCAAGCAAACAAGGCAGCCAATAGAGGTAACGATATACCTTGCACAATACCCCAGGATGAGACGGACGAGATCGCGGCGGTGCAAAACAGAAAATTCCACAGGAGAAAGCAAAACCATCGAACATTTCGAGGATACATAACCCAACAAGGTATTTGCAGCTACCACGAGCGCTTCGGAGAGTCCGCACGGTCATGCATAGAAGGATGCACGTGGAAATCAAAAAACGCGCAGCACGGCCGCGTATAGAAAACGCCACCGCCATTATCCAGGAACAAAGAAAAGCCACTACCGAAGCAAACCACGTCGACGCCATTAAAACAGGGTTCCACATCAAAGACGAAATAACTGGTCAAAGCTTCTTAGTATATACAGGTGCATTTAAATCAATATTCCCCGCTACCGACGAACAAAAGAAGGCAGGACCTAAAAATGAATCCATAAGGTTAGTCGCAGCAAACGGCACAATTATCAACTCCTACGGAGAAAAGGAGATTAAGCTGCGTTTCACAAATCGAAAATACACATGGAAATTCATAATAGCTAATGTAAAAAAAACCCTTCTAGGAGCAGATTTCCTCGCCCAAAATCAATTGCTGGTCGACGTGGCCCGCAAAAGGCTAATCGAAGTTGAATCATATCTTCCAACTAAACTCCACTTAGCGAAGCTGCCCGAAAATGACGAAGTTAACGAGTGCAGGCCGATAGAAAGGAAACTCGCTGAAGTCATAGCTAAATTTACAGAAGTCTTTAAACCGGAACTAAAGAACTCCCACACGGCAAAAGCAAAACACGGCGTGTATCACCGCATAAAAACCTGTGGCCTCCCAGTATATTCGAAATTTCGTCGATTGCCCCAGAATATGCTTAAAGTCGCAAAAACCGCATTCGCAGAAATGGAACGGATGGGAGTGTGCTCAAAGGCAGCAAGCCCATGGGCATCCCCACTCCATATGATTCCTAAACCAGACGGAACCTGGCGCCCATGCGGTAATTATCGCCGCCTAAATATGGTCACAGAGCCCGATCATTATCCAATGCCAAATATATCGGACTTCACCGCCAGCATCGGAAAGGCGACAATCTTCTCAAAAATCGATCTACTGAAGGGTTATTTTCAGGTGCCAGTACATCCCGACGATGTTTCAAAAACCGCCATTATCACGCCGTTCGGAAACTACGTTTTCCATTTCACTCCATTTGGGTTACGTAACAGCGGCGCTACTTTCCAGAGAATGATGGATCAAATTTTCGGTCACCTTCCCCATTGCCTCGTTTACGAAGACGATATCCTCGTCTTCTCAGAAAGGAAAGAAGATCACGAACAACATGCAAATCAGGTTTTACAGTTACTGCAGGACAATGGATTGGTTGCACGCCCCGACAAATGCGAATTCGGTGTAACGAACATTACATTTCTTGGACATCACTTAAGCACAAAAGGAATAAGTCCGCTAGTTTCAAAAGTCTCCGCCGTAAGCGATTTCCCGCGACCCACGGCTATTAAAAAACTTCAAGAGTTCATAGGGATGATGAACTACTACCATCGGTTCATTCCCAGAGCGGCTGAGATCCTAACTCCATTATACGAATGCTTATCTGGCAACAAGAAAACACTAGAGTGGGGCCCCAAGGTAGTAGATGCTTTCTTGTCCGCAAAAGACGCTTTAGCTACAGCCACAACGCTAGCCATTCCGGTGCCAAACGCCCCGTTGTTCTTAACCACCGACGCCAGCAACTTGGCCGTGGGAGCCGTATTAGAACATAAGGTAAAAAACAAACGGCAACCTTTAGCCTTTTTCAGCAAAAAGCTCCGTAACCAGAACGGCAATACAGCACTTTCGACAGAGAACTGTGAGCGGTTTATTTGGCCATCAGGCATTTCAGATACATGTTAAAGGGCACCCCATACACGATATGTACGGACCACAAACCCCTAGTCACAGCCCTATCCAAGTCAACCGAGGCTTGGACAGGCCGCCAACAACGGCATCTATCAGCCATTGCGGAAACGATGTGCACCATACAATGCCTCCCCGGAAAAAATAATACTGTTGCCGACGCACTATCCCGCATTGAAATATCTAACATACAGATAGGCATCGATTATGAAGAGCTAGCAAAAGAACAGAAGCGCGACCCCGAAACGCATGCATACAGGACGGCTCAAACAAACTTAAAATGGGAAGATGTGCCAATAGGGAACGAAAGACTTCTGTGCGACATCAGCATCGGACGACCACGACCACTGGTTCCACAAAAACTTCGCCGCGACGTTTTTAAAATCATCCATGATTTAGCTCACCCCTCTATCCGCACCACCACAAGATTAATAACCGAAAAGTTCGTCTGGCACGCCATCAATAAAGACGTAAGCACAAGCACGCTGCATCAAATGCCAGAACAGCAAGACCCACCGTCACGTAAGATCCAGTGTAGGACAGTTCCCACAACCAACACGACGCTTTGCCCACATCCATGTCGACATAGTGGGTACCCTACCTCCATCAGAAGGCAAACGCTACCTATTTACAGTGACCGACCGATCAACACGATGGTTAGAAGCCACGCCCATGGAACAAGCTACAACAGTAGCGTGTGGGGAAGCGCTCCTAACATCCTGGATTTCCCGTTTTGGTGTGCCAGAAAATATTACTTCAGATAGAGGTACAGCGTCTACATCCGAATTATGGTCATCCCTGACCAAGTTACTAGGCATCCAACAACATCATCCCATCGCATACCATCCCCAGGCCAATGGTATGATAGAGAGATGGCATCGCACACTTAAGGCGGCGTTGACGGCCCGATGCGAAAGAAACCTGTGGACCGCACACTTATCTTGGGTACTCTTAGGATTAAGACTCGCCATTAAAGAAAAACTTGACTACTTCCCGTCTGAGATGGTCTACGGTCAACCGTTAGTCGTTCCTGGCGAATTCTTTCCACAAAACTGTCATAAAGATAACATACAGATCGAGTGCCTCAAGAAAATTGTCGGAAAGTTCGCTCCTTGCCTGCCAACATATTACGGCAGAGAAACCAGACAAATACCGAATGATCTAAAAACCTGCACGTTCGTATTCGTGCGAGAAGACGCGCATCACCTCCCCTTAATTCCACCATATAGAGGACCGTACCAGGCCCTCGAGAGAGGAGAAAAAAGCTTCAAACAACAGCTAGAAAAAAAGACAGACTGGGTCTCGATTGACCGCGTCAAAGCAGCATATATCGAAGAAGTAGATGACACCCAATACACGCGTTCGGGACGGATTTCAAAACCCCCTTAAAGACTGACTTCCGGGAAGTAAAAATTTTAGAGGGAAGAATTGTAATGGGAACGGAAGCAATCGCTAATGATGACGTAAGCGAATTCCTTATCTGTGACGCAGATCAGTCCGTTGAAAGCAACCAATAGGATTGCGACTGATTCATGCTAAATATTGTTCCCCATTGGTCATATATAGATTGTCAAGTTTAGTATAGATAACACTCGGAAAATAAAGTTTAATATTATCTCAACCTTCGTCGTCTCTGTGTGTCTCGTTATTTCATCCATTACAGCCGCAAGTTTTGCTTCGCAAGGGTTCTTTAGCGTGCAGCCGGCAAACGACTACACGGGACCAACAGCTTTACTTCCCTTCCGAAGGAAGTGCGTGATCTCAGGGTTTTCCCCCTGAAAAAATCCTCGTCATCCTCGGCAGGGGTCGAACCCGCGTACTCGGACATCAGAGGCGATCACGCAATCACTGAACAACCGAGGCCGATATGGGATCTTAACTTATTAAATAAAAGAAAAGGTCCAGGAATAGCAATATTGGTAGCGTCTTTATTGTTCAACGCGTTTCGAGATCATATCATCGGTAACTATGAACGACTCCATAGTTCATAGTTACCGATGATATGATCTCGAAACGCGTTGAATAATAAAGACGCTAAACTCGGTCCATCGTAAGCTTGCGCGGGATGTAAACAAAAAATCACCACGAAATCACCAAGTATCTCTGCGCAGGCTCCTGTGATCGGAGGAATTAATTTAGCTTCCCTCTGATACACATGGCTTGGCAAGACCAGATGAATCCCTATCTTTCTATCCTTTAATCCTTTCATCCACTAATCCCTTATGCCCTCAAAGATTTAATTGAAAGTCATTAGGGCTTTTTACTATTTATTAAAAAGAAAAAGTATCAATTTTAATTAGAAGCTATAGCAAGAAAGACATTTATATAAAATATTTATTTTATAAATTTATTTTATAAACATTAAGTATGAAAATAATTTATGGAAATCGTCCGATATATGATTTAATCAAAAAACATTGAAACATTTTTTACAAGCTTTATAAAAGATAGACATTAATTTATGAAAACCATGACATATTATTTATTGTAAATTATATATTAAATAATTATCAAACAAAAATATGTATTGAATTATATAGAGAGATCCAAAGTATAGCAGGAAAGTGCAATTTTTTATTTTTGCTTTCCATCATAAAATCATCTCAGATGTTGGAATTAAAACGTTTTAAGAAAAATTAACAATGAATAATTGTTGAAACAATAGTATATGACGATTTCTATTGCTATTTAAATTGCAATTCGAATAATCCTTATCAATTTTAAAAGTATCGTTGATTTTTTGAATAAATTACACAAGGAATAAATCTTAAATAAAAGTCTTGGCTGTAAGACATATAAACGCCATGTACTGTATTCAGTTTGTCTCGGAATGTGTTATGATCGGTCTTAAATTGCTTTTCGAATAATCATTATCAATTATATAAATATCGTTGATTTTTTCAATACATTACATGAAGAATAAATTTTAAATAAATGTGTTTGGGACTCTCAGATACATGTTTTCTTTCTTGCACAACAATCTTAATCTTTTCCATGGAGTAGTTTAATCACTTAATCCCTTAATCCCTTAATCCCATGATGGTGAGCTGGCCAGGTGGCCAAGAGGGCTAGGGCGTAGGCTTTCTAGTTCTCGAGTCCTCCTGGCTGTGGGTTCGAATCCCGCCGTGGGCATGGATGTTTGTGTTTGCCCCGGGCTGCGTACTGTTATAACTTGTGTGAAAAGGCACAAACTGACCTATGTAGTCGACGCCAAAATTTCTAGTACCCCCCCCCCCATGATGGTGATTTCTGTCCTGTTGTTTGGCATGAGAGTTGTCGATTTTTCCCGTGTCTATTTTTTTTTATATATTTCTTTAAAAACTGATCAATTTATGTGTAATTTATTATCTTTTTTATCCCAATAAATAACATTTAATGATTTTAGTTGTTTTCAGAACTGATTGTTACAGTTTTAAGTCAGTTTTCTCGTTTTCTTTTGTGAACTACATTTTCATGTGCCCCCAGGAACACGGAAGTTGCAAGGCTCAATCAGCCAATAGAATTGCACTTCACCACGTGCTTTTGTTTACATCCCGCGCAAGCTTACGATGGACCGAGTATACCAATATTGCTATTCCTGGACCTTTTCTTTTATTAATAATCAAGTCAGCAATATACTGTAGATCAGAATGCAACCTTTGGATCTTAACTTTCTTACACAGGACACAAGATCCATGGAGTTTCTTCGCCAGAGACTCTCCCTAGACATTCAGAGAGGTACTGCGGCTTGCATCATTGCGTCTCTACCATGTGCTACTCCCTTCAATGAAATTTTCTTCATTTGACCCCCCCTCCCCCCGTTTTGTGGACTTTCCTGCAACCTCCAGTAAATCGGCGTCACACCGATTATTCCACTGTGCAGCGAATGACAGAGGATAGAACTGTAGTACCAAGAAGATTTAACTGGTGTTCATATTTCTTTTATGTAATTAATTTCATATTGAAATATATTAAAAACATTTTTCTTAAAAGTATATAAAGCAAAAAATTTATATATTCGAGCAAAAGTTTTATATAATAAAACTTTCTTCTGTTTTTATTGTTCCAGAGTGTAACTTAATTTTGATTCACCCTCGTATTGGAGTAATATTTTTAGTTTTCATTAAAAATTGAATTTATTTTAACTATTAATATATAACTTTATATCATATAAGATACCATTTAGATAATATATAATTAAACATTAAAATTAACCTATTAACTCAGTATCACAGCAATTAAATTTAAATTAGGGAAAATATTTCCGTCTTTTCTGGAAATTCATCAATAGGGAAATAAACTATTCAATAATATTTCAACTTGTTTTTCAAATAGGAAATAAGATTTACTTTTCGTCGAAATGGTTTGTTTAGAGATTATTACATAAATATATTTCCTTTCAAGAAAATATTCTATCAACCTTTGCTTTCCGTGAATATTGACAGGATAAAAATAGTTTTTGGGCATACAGTAAATTTCGCTTATAATTATGTTAAAATTCTACTAGCGCTATGCAAATTCAGTAAGGTAAATGTAATATTCAAATACATCTGGAATGATGAGGCTAATAAGAAAAGATGATTTGTTACTTCTTTACTTTAACCCAGAAAATTTAAACAGACTGAAAGGTTGATGGTATATATATTGGTATAAATATAATAATGTAAATACGTACATTCAGTTTTCCATATTTAGCTATTGTTATAAATAGAGCAATTTTCTAAACCAACCATTAATGCTTTAAGGTAACTCAGTCATTCAGACAATAATTGAAATATGAAAATTAATGTTATTGCTTATTATAAATACGTTTCATATTATTGTTCGAGGATATAGATTTTTAAAAGGAAATCGCATGTTTGCTCAAAAAGTCTATTTCCTTTCTTTCGCAAGAGAAAAGGAAACACTTTATTCGAACACTCACTTCATTGAACTAAACTTGAATATAAACAACAGGTAAGCCTCCTTTAAATGAATATGAATAACTTGTACATAATTATTAACTCAAAGGTACGTGTTACTCAAGCACATAGTAATTCTTCCATTTACGCTGTGGCCGTTTACGCGTGTTCAATATAACACGCTTGAAAAATTTTAATATATTTTAAATAAACTACTAGCTGTATAGAAGATATCACATCAATATGAATAAAAGGCAATGTTCGTATGTGTGTGCCCAGTAGACTTAAATGCTACTCGACCGATTTCGATCAAATTTCACACTTTGTCAGGAATCTTTAGAGAGTGGTATTGAATGAAACCCGATTAGAGCGTTGTTGTTTTTACAGTGATAATTGAAAACTTGATATCTTCACATTTCGACTGCTGTTGAAATTGCATTTTGCTGTTGAATATCGATAAAATTAAGTGAAATTACAGTGGGTTGTTAGCGATCTATGGTAAGAAGTTACGAAACCACTGTAGCCACCATCATGTGTGTTCGGTCTGGTAGCCATGCATCGCTGCTATTGTCCTGCATCGCAGTTTCCATTGCAGGAGGCTGGAAAGCAGATCAGCAAGATCAATTTGTAACCACTCCTGTTGACACGCTTTCCAAAGACCTACCAATGTTTGCGGTCGTCTCTTTCCGAGGGCCCTTTAAGTAGACCAAAGCCACAAAAATTCATAGGCGATGCATTCAACAACTTGGCAGGTATCTCGCTGAATGGAATGAAGCGGATTCCAATAACTTCTTGCATGCGTTCCAGGAACAGGAGCTTTGACGCGACTGTGTGACTCGACGCCTTATCTTGGTGCAGCCATACATTGTTTACCTCTGTATTGTAAAAACCGGGAATGTCACGAGTAAATATAGAGATTGGAACGTTATTCTTAAAATACAAAACGGTGACATTGGGGATTGAATCAACTCCGTGTAAAGTAAACTTGCCGTTGTCGCTGTATAATGCCATGATCATGAAACCTTTTGAAAGACGTGTCCTTCCATTCAAGGAACCATTTTCTAAATCATTAGAACCCCTTGAGAGGTAAAATAAAGCTCGGCTTTTGTTGCAGTGCCGGCCAGGTGGCCGAGAGGGCTAGGTCGTAGATTTCTAGTTCTCGAGTCCGCCTTGTCGTGGGTTGAAATCCCGCCGTGGGCATGGATGTTTGTGTTTGTCCCGGGCTGCCTACAGATATAACTTCTGTAAAGGACGCAAAATAACTTTAGTAGTGGACGCCAAAAATTATAATAAACCAACCAAACCAACCTTTTGTTGCAGTCGCTTAAATAAACATATGCTTCATCTAGTGTGACCACGTACTTTCTTCCACTTTATCCGCCAGGTATCGTTCATACAGTTTATGGCAGTTGGTCCTTCGCTCTTGAAAATGGCGTGGGAACAATTTATGTACGTGGCTGTTGTGTCGCTTCTCCAGTTGTAAATGACAGTTGATAATTTTGTTTACCATGTAGACAAATGCCATTATCTTCTGTGCAATAGCCCTCTGTGATGGTGGGTTACATTCGGTGACGAGAGCCCGAACTTTCCGGACGACTGCAGGTGTATGACTAGTGGATGGTCTCGGAATTGCCTGCATTTTGCCCGCTGGAATGGCGCAGCTTCCCGTTTTGGCAAGGTTATTTAGTATACTTAATAGCGCTTTTTTTGGAAACGACGAAGCCTCGCTTCTTGCATATTTTCTTAATTTCGGAATAGCTGAATTTGACGTCGGAAAGATCTCTTATGTAGCCCTCCAATAACTATAAATGTTTTAGCTCGCTGATCAAATACAAGCTATTTAATACCTGCCTAACAATGCTCCACGCGATAGGTCATGTGTAATGAACTCGCGCGCCACATTTAAATATGCCTATTTGTTAACATTCATCCCTAACAACCCTCTGTAATACAATTTCATACACAGTGGGTCATTTTACCTTAACTTAGTAGATTTTGTATGATTGTTACTTCACTTGAAGCCTCTTCTCCACCACAGATTAAGCTCATTGTGTTTCCCCTGATTCCTGGCAATAGTCCGGCAGCGTAATTTCCATGCTAGCATACTTCTTTGCAGACGGCGGGAGAAATTTCGTTCCCAGCGATGGTTTTGGGACGACGCCTTCCGAGGCCCCTTTTGAGAAGTCCAAAGCCACAAAAGTCTATGAGGTGTCAGGTGACTTGACAGGGATAGCAGAGAAGGGCATTGCACGAATGCCGGTCTCTTCTTCCATTTATGCCATGAAATTCTGCGTTGAGCGCGCATTGTGGATTGACCCCTTAACTTGATGAACACAAACTTTGCTCTCCACTCCGTAAAACGCCGGGATCTTCTCCGTGTAAATAGATTTCAAATTTTCTCCTGATTATTATTTGCACTCTAACCGACGAAGTTATAACCGTCCTTTTGAGCATTGAGCCGCCACCACCTTTCATGACATTTTGCACCTTTTGAGCAGTACCCCGCCTTTCGAAAAACTTTCACGACGTTTTCGCACCCATTCAGTCTGTAAGGTTAGGTTAGGTTGTTAAAAGGCGCGAAATGACCTTAGTAGTCGACGCTATAATTTCTAATAAACCAACCAACCTATAGCGTTGATGCCACCTGGCGAGTTGTGGTTTTATGTAATTGCAATGTAGTATATTTCTTTTGCTATCATTTCTCAACACTGATTCGTATCTTTATTGTTGATAAACTGAAAATTTTTTTGTTCTTTCTTCCTAGAGGAGAATAAATTTTACTTGCACATTTTTAATTATTTCTGATGATTTAATTAATTTGCATTGTTCATCTTAATGACAAACAAAAAGTTCATGGTGCATATACACTGAGTGGTCATATTATTATAACCAACCCATCGTACTTTGTTGGGCGGCGTTTTGTCTTTAATACTGTGCCGATTATTCTTGACGTAGACTCCATGAGATGTTGAAAGGAGATGTGAGGAGACTGACACCATGCCTGATCAATAGCACTGTCCAGTTGTGTGAGAGTTAATGGTTGTGAAGTCACCTGCCTGATGGCTCTTTCAACTTCGTCCCACAAATGATCAATTGGAATGAGATCTAGTAATTGCGGGGGGGGAACCTAAGCTAGGTAAAGTCTCCCTCATGTTCTTGAAATCACTCCTGCAAATACGAGCATCGTTGTGTGGCGCATTATCTTGTTGGAGGAAGCCATCTTTATTGGGATACGCCATCAACAAGGTAGGAGAACTTGCTTAGCAACGATACTTAGGTATGTTGTGCTATTCAGACGCTGTTTTACACGAAGTAAAGGGCCCAAATTTTACCAGGAAATCATGCCCCAAACCATAACACTGCCTCCAGCAGCTTGAAGGGTTGTACTCATGCCCATGAGGTCGATGCCTTTATGCTGTTTCCGCCAAATGCTCACTCTGCCTTCTACATGATGCAAATGGAAACATGATTCACCGGACTACATGAGTTTTTTTCCAATATTCAACTGTTCAATCCTTGTATTTCTGTGCGAAATGGAGACGTTTTATCTTGTTAACTGCTGACAGCAAAGGTGTACGAACAGGCTTTTAGTTTCGAAATCCCAAACGATGCAGTGTACTGTGAAGAGTTCGTTCAGAGATCATTTGAGAAGACCCCTGATTAAGATCTGTAGTAATTGATTCACTGTTACCTTTCTGTTGTCCTCTACCAGTATTGCCACTCTCCGTTCTGACCGAACATTGACTAGTCACTGACGGCCACAATTCGCGCGTTCAGACCCAGTTTTCCGGCTGACAGTCCAGTCTTTAAACACTTTACCAACAGTTGTTCTTGAACATTTAACGAATGCAGCTGATACCTGCTCCATGGCTCCGAGCGCCAACACTCAACTACGCAACAAAGGCTGTTAAATCGCGTCGTTTACCGATATCTTCAGAAACAAATCACTTCTATTGTCGTAGTAAACAACCTGCTTCCCTGTTTATAATTGTCTGGCCTTCAGGGCGAAATCATAGTTAATTTGCCTATAAACGGTCAGGTGGTCATAATAATCCGCCACTTTGATGTATAACATATAATATCGGTTAAAATAATGTTTCTTACCAACAATAACTTTAATTATAACTTCATCTCTTCCATGTGAATCTACTCTATACCTTCTTGAGCAAGTTTGACTTTCTCTTTTTTCAAGTTATAGAGCAATGACTTTTTAAAACAGAAATGTTTAGTTGCTACAATATCAAAAAATCCATTTGTCCGTCCGTCTGGCTTCTTCATAATTTCTGCATTTTTTGACCTAATAGGTTGAAGTTCGAAATGTAGCTTCTATGGGCATGTACACTTTTCACTTTTATGTTTGGTTTTGATTAGCCCTTTAGGATCAGAGTTTCGGGGGTGGGATTAGACGGGACCAAAACGTCTACGTATATTTGCGAGGGATGATGTAATGTGTAAATATGTAGCATGGTGAAACGCAGTGGAATTTAATTACATAGAGGTCGGCTAATGAATGTAAAATAAAGGAACCATTTATTTCACTCAACAGGTTTATATTTAGATAATTAAGATAAACTAAGGAAACTTAATTGTAATTCACTAATGCTAGAATACCGGTTAACCATAAATGAAAACAAGTCAGGCAACCGAAATGCCCAGGACGATAGGATTTTAAAGCAATCGAGAACGAAAAGAACAATTGCATCATTTGATTTCTAAAGAAATCTTTCATTGTTATGAATTAGATGAGGTTGCTAAGGAAGTCTCTGGTTGCTAAGCAAGGCGTACTTCTAAGGGAAACGTAGAGTTCAAACTGCATAAAACTATCTGAAAAGTTAAATGGAGAAAGTAGCATTCTCCATAGATTAGAACATATACGAATCCGTTAATTTGTTAGCATTCCTATTTAATAATCTTTCTTCAAAAACTATTGCCAACGATTTTCTACGTAAGCATGGATCATTGAAAGGATGAGTAGCTACTAGCTATTGTTAAAATTTGCCTAACACAATCTAACTATTGATAATATAAGGCGTAAGTAGTTACATGACATATCTTAGCAGTGAAAGATTCCAATAGGTTCGTAATGTTATCATTAAAACACGAATCATGCAACCAATTTACAAAAATCATTAATTTTACGTTATATTCATTCATGACACGTCATTGCAAGTTGTTTGATATATATTACGTGCAATATTTTATCATTGAAAGTTCTAATGAACCATAATGGTTCCAGGAAACCAGGTGCATTTGAACCAATTTCGACTATCGTTAATTTTACTTAAATTCATTCATGGCACATCATTCCAAGTCGTTTGATATATTACATGCCATATTTTAGCATTGAAAGTTCCAATGAACCATAATGGGTATAGGAAAAGCAGGTACCTCTGAACCGATTTCGACTATTAATAATTTTACGTTATTTTCATTCATAGCACATCATTCCAAGTCTTTTGATATATTATATGCCATATTTTAGCATTGAAAGTTCCAATGGACCATAATGGGTCCAATAAACCAGCTTCCTTGGAACAAATTTCGACTATCATTTTGTTACGTTATATTCATTCATGACACATCATTACAAGTCGTTGGATATATAACATGTCATATTTTAGCATTGAAAGTTTCAATGAACCATAATGGCTCAACGAAAAGCAAGTACCTTTGAACCGATTTCGACTACTAATAATTTTACATTATATTCATTCATGGCACATCATTCCAACTCGTTTGATATATTACATGTCATATTTTAGCATTGAAAGTTTCAACGAACCATAATGGGTCCATGAAAAGCAGGTACCTTTGAACCGATATCGACTTCTAATAATTTTACGTTATATTCTTTTATGGAACATCATTCCAAGTTGTTTGATATATTACATGCTATATTTTAGCACTGAAAGTTCCAATGAACCATAATGGGTCAATGAAACCACATACCGTTGAACCAATTTCGACTATCATTCATTTTACGTGATATTCAATCATGACATATTATTACAAAGTGTTTGATACAATACATGCCATATCTTAGAATTGGATGTTTCAAGTGAACCATAATTATATCACTGTACCACATACTCTTGAACCAGTTCTGACTGATATTGACCATCAAGGAAGACGACCACGTGTCTTCCCTTAATTCACAAGCCTTTTCTCTGCTTTAGCTATAGAATCTTTAAGGGAGAACAGCATTGGCAATGCACAGGCCATTTATACATTGAATTTTATAGTTAAAAATGTGGTCCCTTATATAATTTTTGACCTTTTGAACCGGAAGTAGTTCACCGATTTTTTCCAACAACGAACTCAGTCTTCCGATTTCCTTAAGTTGTCGAATTGCGAAAACGGAAGTCGAAAATTCGGAAGCGTTCGAAAGCTAGAGCACCAACAGACAGGCGGACAGACAGACGGACGGACGGACGCACATTGTATAAATATAAGTACGTATCGGTCCTAATAAATAGCAAGCTTTAACCAAACACTATAAAACAGAACACTATTGAACACTATTTGCTGAAATAAAGTACAAGGGCTTGATAATTAAAGTTCCATTTTGACATGGCCATAAAAAAAACTACTGGACCAAATGCCATAATACTTGGTAATATTATACAGGAGGGCATTGGAAGTTCATACCCACCAAGAAAGAAATTAGTTCAAAAGGTCACTACCAGCATGGAATGGCGCTCTATGCAATATTCGTATACGAAATTAGACACGAAGACACAGATTAACAAGTCTTATATCGTTACTAAAATTAGTTACATGTTGAATGTGGCCTCCACCATTTACTGAAAGCAGGTTACTGCGTTCTCAACTGTAGCTCGTAGCATATCAGGAGGAATGTTTTGCACCTGTCGGCGTATCTCATCTTTCAGTTCCGCCAAATTCCTGACCTTATCACCATAAACAGTGGCTTTGAGGTAACCCCAGAGCAAGAAGTTACAGGGGTTGATATCTGGTGACCAGGATGGCCAAAAAAGAGGGAAGTATAATCCGTTTATCTGTGAAATGTTGCTGAAGTAACTGTTTGACATATGTACCAATATGAGGTGGAGCCCTATCCTGCATAAAAATCGTTGTTTCTAAAATGCCACGTTGCTGAAGTTCTGGTATCACAAAACTTCTTAGCATCGACGCCATACGAGCAACAGTCACAGTGCATGTCACGAGTCCATCTCTCGACTGCTCTTCAAAAAAATACGGTCCAATTATGACATTTGCTGTCATACCACACCACACGATAAATTTAAGAGAATTTGGTGGAGAACCTGAGGGGGACTCGTGGCCCAAATCCTGCAGTTATAGGTTTTGACATCCCCATTCAGATAAAAATGGGCCTCGTCCGTTCACAAAATGTTCCATGGCCAATGCTCGTCCACGTCCATCCGTGCAAGGAATTCCAATGCGAAGGTTTCTCTACGAGGAAGATCGTTAGGTTCGAGTTGTTGGACAAGGTGGATTTTGTATGGGTAGTACCGCAGCACATTACGTACGATCTTGTACATCGTACTCAGTGGTTAGTCCATTCGAGGTGCAATAACACTTAACGCTGCACGCGCCTAGTGAGGTTTCCATTTTTGCTTCCTCTACGGCTACTGAAACAGCCTCCACGGTTGCCTCAGAGACGGGTTTTCTTTCTTGGCCAGGTGCTTCCGATAACAAACCTGTGGCTTCAAACTTGTCATCATCTTCTTCAATCTCTGCGGTGTCATTGGCTCCCGACGTACATGTATTCGTCGAACGGTATGGTAATGTTGCAAAGCTTGCCGTACATTGCTATTGCATTCATAATAACATTTAACCAGAATCGCACGGTCTTGCATGGTAACAGGCATCGTCGAGTAGTAACAAGTGAGGCGTACTGACAACGCGGCTCCCTTTCTTATTTCCTAAAACCAGATGACTTGTAAAGCGCATGTGGATAAACCACATTGTTACCCTGTGTCTTCGTGTCTAATTTCGTATACGAATATTGCATAGAGCGCCATTCCATGCTGGTGGTGACCTTTTGAACTAATTTTTTTTCCTTGGTGAATATGAACTTCCCATGCCCGCTTTTGGTCCAGTAGTTTTTTTTATGGTCATGTCAAAATGGAACTTTAATTATAAAGACCTTGTATTTGTTGTCAAACTTTCGAGGCGAACGGCTCGTCACAGCGCTCGGAATAATTAACACGTAATTTTCGTGTAGTATCGGAATTACTGCTTAACACGCAACACAAAGGTCACAATGGAATCTTAGGTGTATCACTTAGAAATCACGACGGCTAAGGAATCCACCTCCTTATGCCGCTTGCGAAAAATATATTTTAAACAGAGGACACTAATAGGTAGGTAGGTATACGTCTGCCGAGACGTTTGATTGATTGGGTTGGGTTTATTTGGTATTAACGTCATTTTCAACTGCCATGGTCATTTCAGGACGGCGTTATAGAGGCTGCAAATTTTGCCTCGCAAGGGTTCTTTAATGTGCAGCCGGCAAATGAGTACACGGGACCAACGGTTTTACTTCCCTTCCGAAGGAAGTGCGTGATCTCAGAATTTCTCCCCTGAAAAATCCTCGTCGAACCCGCGTCCTCGTTTGACGTTACTGCGCTGGGAAATCACTAGGCACTAGAAGAAACGTGGTAAAACTACGAAGAGAGAAAAACACGGGTAAGTAGAATTGCGGGCAAATTATTAAACCGCTTATTTCCTAAGCATCGCCAACACTATCAGTAGACCAACACGACGTTCGTGACCAGAATTAAACTACAAAGTACCACCTCACATCAGGTGTCTAATTGGATGCCGAAAGAATGGTATTTTCAGACACCAGCATGAATCCCGACTGGCGTTCCAAATAGTTGGATAAACCGAAAGGACAAAGTCTTTTTATTTAAAACGTATATCGCAGCTCGTAACTGCGCAGTTCTGAGAAAGTGTTCTCGGTTAGCCTGGTGCAGCTACTCGGGCGGAAAACACAGTAGACAATACGGGATACACTTACGTTAGAGTGCCATACCTTGAGCCGGGAGCATGAAGCGAAATACGTGCGCCAGCTGTAAAGTCAGACAATTTTTTTTTTAAATTTCAGTTTATTTTTTACATATTTGTAGGAAATATTTTGTACGATAAAAGATAAAACAGTGTAATCTTTATATATAAAAATTCAGGCTCAGGGTGCGTCTCAATCAAAATCCGATTGAGCTCATATTCGCAACTTATGTTCTTCAGCTCCAGAGTAAGGTTTACATGTCCCCAAAGTAGGGGGGGAAAGAGTAAAATTCATATATCTTGGTTTATGTTTGTTTGTTTACTCAAGAGATGGCGCCAGAATTTGCTTATCTTTTCCTTGAAACCGAAACTGGAATAACTGCGCAGAAGCAGCACCTCCTAAAGAGAAAGCACGGAAACGTCATACATTGTTGCATCATCTAAGTAGGGAATTGTTATTCGTATTTCTACCAATAATAAGCCATGAATTTGCACTACTATGATGATGTAACAATGTATGACGGTTTCCGTGCACGAGCTTTCTCTTTAGGAGGTGTTGGCAGAAGCAGGACAGCAAAAAAACGTCCGTTTTCTTCCGGATGTGTAGTAGTTTTTGCACATTTCAAGGCAGGAAACGCAAGTTTTTTGCTGTCCGGCTTCTGCGCAGTTACTCCAGTTTTGGTTTCAACGGAAAGGTCTATATAAAAATTCAGGGTGCGTCTGTAAATGTTCTTAATATTTTTGAACCACTTATCCTTTTGAGCTCATACTTGCACCAGATTTTCGTTAAAATGTTTAAATGTGCCGAGTGTCAGGTTTGCCCAATGGGGAAAGGGTAAAATTTGGCTGTCTGACATGAGGCTAAGATATGCGCGGACCAACAATGTATGTGATGTCCTACAATGCACAGCAAAGTTTCTGCAACAATAGGTCATAAAAAATTACTTTGGCTATGGTCATGGATGAAGAAATACTGGATGGGAAACTCCATTGTTTAAAGAGTGATTTTTTTTTTCACTGGCGCTCCCTGGCCATTTGCGTGGGCATTACTCTCTGTCTGTTTTACACGGCGTTGCTCGGGCTCTTTTTTGATGAAATGTTGCAATTTCTGTGAGTTAATATCCATAAAAAGAAACACGAAGAAAGATTAGAATTTTTTAGAAAGAATTCATGTTTTATATTTTGCTAAAGGGCCGTATTTGGAGACGCCATCCATTAGGAATTTTTTCAAAGAAATCTTTTTGAATTTTGAACATGAATTTTTTCTATTTAAATTGAAAACTTTATTAGTTGCTCGGGATCATATTCGAAAAAAATTTTGATTCTACTGAATGTCAATTTACAGCTAAAATGAACACATGAACAAAGTTTAGAATTAATAAACCATAAAGGAATGACATAACCAAGTACCGAAAGAATAAATTTAAACAATTCGACCATATTTTTCAACTGGCCTATGTTAATATTGAAAGTTTCTAAGAGACTATAAGGATACCATTAAACCACGTACCGCGTATTCATAAATACACATCATTGAAAGTTGTTAAATATAAGTATAGCATATTTTAATAGCATTGAAAGTTATATAGCAAACATTTGAATAGCACTAAACCAGGTGCCTTTGAAACAATTTCCACTATCATTAATTTTATGTTATATTCATTCATGACACGTCATTCCAAATTGCTTGATATATTACATGCAATATCTTAGCTTTGAAACATCCAATGAACCATAACAGTTCCACTAAACCAGGTGCTTTTGATCCTATTTCATCTATGAATAAAAGTTCCATTTTGGTAAGAGCAGTGCCAGCGATAGGCATGGTCCCCGGTAGAATCCGGGTCGCGGAATTTTTCCTTCGCTTTTTAATTTGTCTTTCGAAATCTTGGAGATGTTTCTTCAGTTTTTATCTTATATTTGAGTCATTCCATGTTGTTTGATATATAACATACAATATCTTAATATTGAAAGTTCTAATAAATTTTAATGGTTCCACTAAACCAGGTGCCTTTAAAACAGTTATGACTATCATTATATTTACGTTAAATACATTCATGAGACGTCACTCCAAATTGTTTGATATATAAAATGCCAAATGTAAGCATTGAACGTTCCAATGAACCAAAATAGTTCCACTAAACCAGGTGCCTTTATAACAATTTCGACTATCTTTATTTTACATTATGTACATTCATTAGACTTCAGTCCAAGTTGTTTGATATATAACATGCCATATCTTATCATTCAAAGTTCCAATGTACCATAATTGTTCCACTAAACCAGGTGCTTTTAAAACAATTACAATAGCAATATCCACCATGACTACACTAAAGGTTTTATGCTGGTCCATCGCCTCAACCGCTTCCATAAGTTGAGGTCTTGCGAGGAAGTCCCAGTCCTTCCTCCATATTGGAAGTCCGGTAACGTTTACCACAGATATTCATTCATAGGTTTAAATATGGTGGTTTCAATGATCTTATATTTGGAGGGGAGGATGGAGGTTGGTCTATAATATTTGAAGTCACTACTATTGGCTGTTTAAAAACTGGGCAGATCAACGCCTTTTTCAAAGGTACAGGAAACAGGCCTTTATACCTGGTTTTTAATACACCTGGTTTAGTGGATCCACTATGGTTCTTTCGTTCTTGCAATGCTGAGATATAACATGTTATATATCAAACAGTTTGGAGTGAAGTCTTACGAAAGAATATAACGTGAAATTCATGGTAGTCGTAATTGTTTTCAAAACACCTGGTTTAGTGGAACCATTATGGTTCATTGGAACTATCAATGCTTAGATTTGGCATGTTATATATCAAACAAACAACTTGGAGTAATGTCTCATGAATGAATAAATTGTGAAATTAATGGTAGTCGAAATTGTTTTAAATACACCTGGTTTAGTGAAACCATTAGGGATCTTTGGTACTTTCAATGCTGAAATATAGCATTTTATATGACAAACCATTTGAAGTGACGTCTCATGAATGTATATAATGTAACATTAATGATAGTCAAAATTGTAATAAAGGCACTTGGTTTTGGTGGAACCATTATGGTCCATTGGAATTTTCAATACTTAGATTTGGCATGTTATATATCTGACAACTTGGATTGATGTGTCATCTTTATATATAAAAATTCAGTAAATGTTCTATAAACTTTTGAACCACTTATCCGATTGAGCTCATATTTGCAACGTATGTTCTTTAAGTCCTGAGTAAGGTTTACATGTCCCCAAAGTGAGGGGGGAAGAGGTGAAAATCATTTATCTTAATTTATGTTTATTTGTTTACTCAAGAGATGGCGCCAGAGTTACTCCAGTTTCGGTTTCAATGGAAAGGTCTATATAAAAATTCTGGGTGCGTCTGTAAATGTT
>JAHWFO010026098.1:24691-51935 GCA_023313115.1 Rhysida immarginata
TCCTTTTGAGCTCATCCATGCAACAGATGTTCGTTCGGTTCAGGGTAAGGTTTACATGTTCCGAGTGTCAGGTTGGCCCAAAGGAGAAAGGGTAAAAATAATCTTTTGCTTGATCTGTCTGTCTGACATGAGCCTACGATATGCGCAGACCAACAATGTCTGTCATGTCCTGCAATGCAGAGCAAAGTTTCTGCAACAATAGGCCATAAAAATTACTTTGGCTATGGTCGTGGATGAAGAAACACAGGATGGGAAACTCCAATGTTTAAAGCGTGATTTCTTTTTCACTGGCGCTCTCTGGCTAGCAGACGACTTTAACGTGGGCATTACTCTCTGTCTAGCAGACGACTTTAACTTTTCCTTATTGGCCTTGATGGGTCAGTGGTTGCGTGATCGCCTCTGATGAACACCTCCTAGACAGAAGGCCTGATAACGTCAAACATTGCCACATCATCATTAGTCGACCAAATTTAAGGCTTATTATTGGTAGAAATAGGATTAACAATGGTCGACTAATGATGATGTAACAGTGCATGACGTTTCCGTTATCAGGCCTTCTGTCTAGGTTGTGTAGCTCTTATGCCGTAGATGCGGCTTCGATCCCGGCCGAGGACGACGAAGATTTTTTCAGGGGGAAAATACTATTATACAAAAAAATAGAGGAAAAAATGTATAAACTCATTCATTCATTACGAAATCTCCAGAACTAAAAAGCCTACAAACTTGAAATTTGGCAGGTAAATTTCTCTCGGCATCTAGCTGAGGGTGATAGAGGGATCAAATCTAAGCAAAATTTACCTCTTTCATTTTTTTCTCTGGGGCATTGTTTTTGAGATAAAAGTTGTTGAAATCCTACCTGCAAGAAACATTTGTTTGGAATCTGCAGAGACACTTAACGACATTGGTATACGAGACACTAGTGGAATCCGATGAAGAGCTGGTAGCCAGAATCGCCATAGCTGCGGACCAGATTCGCGAAGAACCAGGAACTTTTGAAATTTTTACGTCGGTCCATGCGGCGACGTTGTGAAGCATGCATTCATGCCAGAGAGAGTGAATTAGAACACTTATTATTGATTAAAATAGGAAATAAAATTCCACAGCCTGGGTTCGAACCAGGAACTTTCTGCTCACCGTGCAGACGCGCCAACCAATTGCGCCACTGTAGGAAGCATTAACGCATTCTACATGTCCTTAGGGCTGGTTGGAGCAGTACCTAGTTTGTGGGCTGGGACTATCTTTCCTACTGCGTATAATCATTAAAGATTAATAAATGAAAGATCTTAACAGGATTTTTTCACGCCAAACCTCAGATGTTGAAATTGTTGATGAACATAGGAAAGAAAATTCCACAATCTGAGGTTTGGCGTGAAAAAAAATAAAAAAAGAAAAAAAAATCCTCTTAAGACCTTTCATTTTTTAATCTAGAACACTTATTGTAAAACATTTGCATGTTTCATAAAACGCATGGGAAAATTATTCAGCCAATTTTTTTCTTTATTTTCCACCTCTTTATGAAACAGAAGACGATAGGATCAATTTGTTTTACTTCCTTGGTTAACAAATGTTGCACAAACTGTTCTAATAGACATTTTTTGTCTGAGATTCGGTTCTTTCGATTTTCACGAGATTCACAACGCCAACATGCACAATTCTACGGGATTAATGCCGTAGATCAAAATAACTGGGTGCAAATTATTTATTTACTAGAATTCCATCTGTCACATGACGGGTATCAACCGTACAGGTTGAAGGGTAAAGAAACGAAAGTGGAGCATCAATGGTTTTCAAAACCTAATATTCTGCAACATAAAACATTTTTTCAGTTTATCTGCATAAAACATTTTTCAGTTTATTTATTTAATTCACAACACTGGCTGAGTATTATCTTACCACAACTATCCCTAGCTTTGGACTGACCAAGAGAATTATTTTTTTTTTCAGTTTAATTATTTAATTTATAACAATGACTGAGTAATGTCTTAAACCACAACAGTCCTTGGATTCGGACGGATTATTGTAACTTTCTTTGATGGCCTCAGACGGACATATATATATATATATATAATACTAGCAGAGGACCCCGCGTTGCCCGGGATAATTATGCTTGTAGGTAAACAGAACAACCTTTAAAAGCGAAATTAAACCTCCAAAGTGGTTAAATAATAACTCAATCACTACAATATAGAGCGAAGGGACTATCCATTCTAAGAAAAATCCGTAAGACAGGAATTTACCTCTTCACTGAAAAAATCCATTCTAGGTGATATACCGGGACTTGATTTACCGAAAAAAAAATTTTTAAAGGCTCACAATGGATGGACACTTCCAAGGATGCTTTCTAGTCTGAATAATTTTTTACTCACGTAATCTTACTTTAGATGTACACTTGATGTTGTTGCAATTTCTTATCTTCTTTCGATGTCTTGAAGCAAAAACTGGCCATTCATCACTTTGCGCAGTCTAGTGGTCGCCGATTCTTCTATTTACTTGCTTACCATTTGCTCAATACAGCACCATTTGCTCAATACTTCTTCTCAAGAAGTGCTTCCTCTATCGTCTTTCCATTCTTTCTCAATAGTGTGCGAAAGTTACTAATCATTTTTAAAGATTTTCAAGAAATTGTTAAGTACTATGAATTCTCTTTTCTAAGAAATGCCTGAATAACAGAAATTCTATGCATTGAATTCTATATTACACAAACTTTGCCTTGCATTGTTGGTCATGAGGCATATATTGTTGATCCTTGCATAGTGTTGGTGAATTGCGTGTTGATACCATTGTTGATACTTATTGTTGCAAAAAGTTTGTCTTGCCATGTTAGTCATGAGATATTTCTCATTAATATGCCCTGCCATAACCATGAATATCGATTTTTTTATCAATAATTATTATCTTTTCCAAATCTGAGGTAGACAGTGACCTTCTTCATGCTTTGGAGATCATGTTTGCGAAATTTTATCAAGATCGGAATAAAATGTAGATTTGTATAAAAAACAAACAAACAAACCCACAAACAAACAAACATCCTTCTTTATGTATAGAGAAAATAGATTCATTATAAATATCTGACGTGAAATTTAAATTGGTATTTTGCTGTATTGTACGTAATCGGTGCAATAGATTTCGCTCACTGCATCTTTGTATTTATCCCATAAAGCGTCTGTTTTTTTTGTTTTTTGGGGGGAAGCTTGTAGTTAATAAAATTGCGAACAAATTGTGTATTTTGTGTGCTGATGAAGTAAGCGACGCATCAGTCAATGTTAAATCCCAAAGTATATCGTTTTCAAGCAATTGCAATACTCGGCATGCGTCACGATTTATGCATATAATTGGCCATTAACGTTCCTATAATATTAAAATGATGTAGGACCACGGACATTAATTAACAGCAAGCGCAAATGAAAACATTCTCGTTGTTTTGCATATACAGTGTATAATCTGCCTAATCCATTTGTTGAAAAAAAAATACCGGGATAACCATTGACTGGCGTGCCTCTATTTTCTCTGTTTCCTTTATTTTGAGGTTTTGTTGAATGTGAAATATGTTGGAATTTGATTATAGAGTAACGTACGTGCAAATGCACCAAAAATATTTTTGTTTGCATAATTCAAAAACACTCAGTTAATGTTGTTTTTGATGCTGTCAAATGCTATGTCCAATGCATTTTGTTCATTAAAGAAAATACGTTGCCCATTTTCAAGATGTATAGCTGAGTGAATAACTGCTGGATCTCGTTGGGAAATGACAGAATACGCCAAATGGCTTCACTGCTGCTTATCTATCTGCCCATTTGATAGCGCGTAATTTCGTCATTTTCATAAACATTTTGCACAGTAAAAAACAGAAATAAGACTGCCTTTATTTACGTATTTACATAAATAATTTTTGATTTCACGGAACTGCAGAATTCAACATTTATGTGCGCTTTGTACATCTTAGTATCTAGTTTCTTAATGAATTATGAACAGATCACGCCGACCATAAACATGAACTGGTCTAGTAAAGAGACAACCTTAGTATGGCCATTTGAGAATATAGTATCGAACTGATGTCCACTAACGATTTTCGTGGCGCCAAATTAAGTCATTTGGAAGCATGAATTGAATTTCCGTATTTTTCTTAGAAACAATTTTTAATCGGCTGTATCACCTGTTAGTAAAGAATTTAATGGTTCAGGCGGTGAATGCAATTCTGGTACAACAATTTTTCCGGCACTGCAACACATTTCAAGAGTTTCATTTTTAAATTTTAATGCATGACAAAATTGACATAACTTATTCATATCTCCAATTATTAATTTTGAATGTAAAGAGTACTCAATTTCTGGATCGTACTCAAATGCAAGGAGGTTAAATGATACATCCATTATTTGCTGTTTTACTTGAATTCTTTGTTGTTCTGCTAATAGATAAAGACCTGTGTTTGCATTAGTATAAAGTTGCCTTGCCTGTCTTTGTCGTAATCTGCCTGCTTCTAAACGTACACTGCGCTGTTCTCCACTTTCTTGCGCGCGTGAACGTACATTTAAATTCCTAATATTTTAATTCTCCTGCGAGTGTTGTTCCTCCGTTCTTCTTTGTCGTCGCGCCTGCGCGTTTTCAGCATTTTCTGATTTTCGACCGATGTTTGCCCGCCCTCTTCTTGGCATTTTTATATCACAAATTTCACAAATCTTTAAATGAAAATTGAAATGCGATTGTAATGGCAGTGTATGTTAACTTGCTCTGATTCGTCTCCATCTTTATTGAATGTGGTATTGAACTGGCTACGCGATATCAATCAAAGCATAGATGAAAAAATACAGGATAAGTAACTCCACTGTTTAAAGCGTGAAATTTTTTTCAGTGGCACTCTCTGACCAATTTTGTGGGTATTATTCTCTGTCTAGCAGAAGACTACACTTTTCCTTATCGGTCTAGATGGCTCCCTGGTTGCATGATCGCCTCGAGTGCTCGAAGGAAGTGCGTGATCACAGGATTTTCCCCATGAAAAAATCCTCTCATCGTCGGCCGGGATCAAAGCCACATTTTCGGGTATCAGAGGCGATCACGTAACCTGTGAGCAATCAAGGCTAGTAAGGAAAAGTGTAATCGTCCGCTAGACAAAGAATAATGCCCACGCAAATGGCCAGAGAGCGCCAGTGATAAAATATCACGCTTTAAACAATGGAGTTTCCCATCCTGTATTTCTTCAGCCATGACCATAGCCCAAGTAATTTTTTATGGTTTATTGTTGCAGAAACTTGACTCTGCATTGTAGGACATGACATACATTGTTGGTCTGCGCATATCGTAGGCTCATGTCAGACAGACAGATCAAGCAAATTTTAATTTTTACCTTTTCCCCTTTTGGCCAACCTTATAAACCCCTCGGCACATATAAACCTTACACTGAACCTGACGAACATCTGGTGCAAGTATGAGCTCAAATGGAAAACTGGTTCAAAAGTTTTAGGAACATTTATAGACGCATCCTGAATTTTTATATAGACCTTTCCATTGAAACTGAAACTGGAGTAACTGTGCAGAAGTAAGACAGCAAAAAAACTTGCGTTTCCTCCCTTGAAATGTGCAAACACTACTACACATCCGGAGGAAAACGGAAGATTTTTTGCTGTCCTGCTTCTGCGCAGTTAGTTCAGTTTCGGTTTCAAGGAAAAGATAAACAAACTCTAGTGCCATCTCTTGAGTAAACAAACAAACATAAACCAAGATATATGATTTTTACCCCTTTCCCCCTACTTTAGGGATATGTAAACCTTACTCTGGACCTAATGAATTTATGTTGCAAATAAGAGCTCAATCGGATAAGTGGTTCAAACGTTTTTAGAACATTTACAGACGCACCCTAAGCCTGAATTTTTATATATAAAGATAAAATGCATTATTGAGTGCTCGGAAGTATAGATTCCTTGTCTCCTTTTGTAACGATAAAATTGTGCGCACTATATAACTACATAGAGGCAGGAGCAGGCTAGTCTAGAGCTGACAAGCTCACAACAGGTACAGTTGCTCGCGGAAGTGCTCGTCTGCTTATTTTCAAAATGGCGGTTTGTTTACTATTGGGCAAGGTCTATAGTGAGACAAAGTATAATAGAGAAATATTTTTAACTCTGTTCTGCGTGTGGCAACAATGGTTTTACTACTGGTCGCGTAAGAAAATTTTTAACTGTGTCTGCGTGTGGCAACAATGGTTTTAGAGATAGCACGATCAGTAAGAGAGTGTTAATAGACCTTATTCAAAACTGTTGGGATTGATAGTAAACGGAGACAATCACAGTGGTAAACAAAGAGGGTTCACGCGTTTATTTTATGTAGCTCTTGAAATTTGATAGTGACGGATGTACTTTGTATTGTTGCAGGGCCATAATGCGCACGTTTGGATTGCTTGTAAAGCTCTGTTGACACTATCAATTCTCTAATGCACAGGGGTTTTGCATATGGCTTATTAAAAAAGCACTTAAAGTAAGGCCCGCCGCAAATAGAGAAAGTCGTGTCGACTTGTGTGCTAGCGCATGACGTCAGGGCGACCCCGCGCCGTCACACATTGATCGTGCATGAGCTCGCACCGACGCAATCACAACATCGGTCGAGTCGACCGAGTCCGCTACGTGAGATACAGCTACTGGAACGCGAATTTCGATATCATTAATTAAGATCGTTTATTTATTTTATTTATTATATGAATATACTAGCAGAGGACCTGGCGTTGCCCGGGATAATTACACTTGCAGGTAAAAATAACAATCTCAAGAACTTGCATTATAACTACAAATTGTTAAATAAAAACTCAATGAATATAACACAGAGTGGAGGGACTATCCATTCTATGAAAAATCCGAAAACCAGGAATTCTAGCTGATATACCGAGACATTTACCTCTTGGGTTTCTCTGACTAATGCCCTTCTTTTCTTTGGTGGCATTACCATAGGTACGAATTAATATGGTTCCTTCGAACGATTATTAAATAGCACAACACAGATAAATCGTATGCTTTTGGTTTGATGATTCGAGTTGATGTATTTTTTGGAATTAAACTGTAATAGGTTATGCAATGCTCAAACGTGCCAAACACACACTCACACACACTCACCCTCACAGACACACACACACACACACACACACACTTTTCTCAATCGTCTGAACGCTTGTTAGGGAGCTGAAGGAAGACACGTGTATCTCCTTTGCCACATCGAGAGAGACTGCCCTATCTATATCTTCTATTATACTGTATTCATTTCCTGTCCATTGTTAATAATTCTTGGAAAGGATTGCTTTATCATTGCATCATTATTTTGTGCTCGTTGTTATTGGTGAATTGCACGTTGATACCACTGTCAATGCGAACACGATGGGCCTATTGTTGCACAAACTTTGCCTTGCATTGTTGGTCATGAGATATCTGTTGCTGGCCCAAGCGTAGTGTGAATTGCGTGTTGACATCATTGTTGATATCTATTGTTGCACAAACTTTTCCTTGCATTGTTGGTCATGAGATATTTTTCATTAAAATGCCTTGCCATAACCATGAATGTCGATTTTTTATCGATAATTATTATTTTCCGAAATCTGAGGTAGACAGTGAACTTCCTCATATTGAAGGTTAAGTATGCACAATTTCATCAGATCGGAATAAAACTGTAGATTTGCATAAGAAACTAACATATACACCATATTGCTATTAATGACCGGACACTTTCGATTTTAGACGTTTTGTCGAATATCTAAAAAAATACTTGACGAATTATCCTGAAATTTCAGGGGTGTAAAAAGGATGTTACATCTCATATATTTCAGCGAAGGTTTCCTCCCGAAGGCAAATAGGGGACCAGCAAAGAAGTGAACCAAAAAAAATAGTATTTGGAATCACCCTGTAAAAAATAATGCTTGAAATGCATTGTAGCTGGAGCATATGCTTAAGAGGCTTCTTTTACTCTTCTGTGTTCATTTGTATGAGAATAGCACATATATTCATGGAGATATAAAGCTTTCTTTAAAAAGGTCGAAATGTTTTCGTAAGTTGATTGTTTATAACACTCAAGATTTTTAACCCATTGCAATGCCATTTACAGAAAACTTGAAAAACTAAAGTACAGACAACACCCTGCAACCAGAAAAGAAAAATATTAAATATTTGATGAAATATGAGCATTTTTACTAAATAATGTTTTACTGCGCATGCGCATGCGCATGCGTTTACCAAATTGTGTTTTGCATAATTTATTAAGAGCTACTCTTATAAAAAGCCCAAGCAAATATCTTATAAAAATGAAAATTGAGAAAGATATCGCCGATAGAATGAGTTTAATTTCAGTTGCTCTCAAAAATAAACAAAACAATAAGGGTTTTCTCCAAATTTTTATTTTTTGATCGGACACCAGTATTAACTTCTTCTCCTTACGCTGACATGAAAAAATATTGACTTCATTTTGATTTCATTGGAACGCAGAACACCAAAATCAATTCGTAGCCACTCCAGTTGACACGCTTTCCAAAACCCTCCAATGTTCGCAATCGCCTCTTTTCGAGTGCCCGTTTAAGTAAGCCAAAGCCAGAAAGATCCATAAGCAATGTGTCCGGCGATTTGATGGATATTTCGCTGAATGGTATGGAGCTGATTCCGGTATCTTCTTGCATATGTTGCAGGAACAGGCGAGTTGACACGGCGTGTTAACTCGACATCTTGTCTTTGTGCAACCATACATTGTTTACCTCTGTATCGTACATACTGGGGTAGTTACGGCTTAATATGGGGGTTAGAAAGTTTGTCTGATAATACATGTCGTTGACTTTGTCCTTTGACTCATCTCTGTGTAATGTTAACTTGCTGTTTTAGCTTTATCTCACCACGATCATGAAACCGTCTGGAAACGTTTGCTTGCATTCATGGTACCATTTTCTGAATTCCATAGAACTACTTCGGTGGTAAAATAGTGGCTCGGCTCTTGTTGCAGTCGCTTAAATTAACGTACGCTTCTTCTTGTGTGACCACGTATTTCCACTTTTCATCCGCCAGGTATCGTTCATACAGTTTACAGCGGTTGGTCTGTCACTTGCCCGGCAGTTCAACATTGCGCGGCAACAACTTATGAACGTAGCTCTTGTATCGCTTCTCCAGTTGTAAATCATGGCTGATAACTCTGTTTACCGTGTACACAGATATTCCTACCTTCTGTGCAATGGCCCGTTGTGTTGGTGGTTTACATACGGTTACGAGAGCCGGAACTTTCCGGACGACGTCAGGAGTACGGCTAGTAGGTGATCTTGGAATGGCCTGCTTTTACCCTCATGAGTGGTGCCTTTTCTGGTTTTGCCAATGTTGTTTAGTACGATTGGTATCTCTTTCTTGGAAACTCTGAAGCCTTGCTTCTCTCATGCTTTCATAATTTTGGAATAGCTGAATTTGACCTCGGAAAAGGGCAGTTATGTATCCCTCACAATACCTGTCAGTTTTTTCGTGGCATAACTCAATGTTGTTACCTCCCTGTTACAAACTAGTGTAATGCATGCTGTAACAATGATCCACGTGATAGCTCACGTGAAATGAACGCACGCACCACATATAATTATGCTAAGTTTTATCTAACAACTATCTGTAATTAATCGATTTTAAATGATTTCTAGGTTACTTCCTATTAATCCATTTCTCTTTTATCCATTTTTACAGGGTATTCATTTCGGACTTTCAAGATATCAACTATGGGTAGAACAGCATTCTTGTTTTTGGTATTTGCTTGTTTAACGATAGTCGTCCTTGAGTCCAGACCATATCGTGGATCTTATGGCTTACAATATGTCCAGGGAAAAACTAACAGCTGCCCATTATGTTATCGTTACCATTCAGGCTGCGGGTGTTGCAAAAGAGTAATATCAGCAGTTTGCGACATTGAATATTATTAATATGCAAGCACAAATAACAAAGATGAATAATCTGTATTTCATTTTATACCTATTGCAATATGCAACCAATTTGAAAAGCTATGCATGTCAACAAATAAACCTATTGTCAAAGCCTGCAATATTATAATGAAATAATATGTTTTGATCTCTTCATTAAAGAAACAGACTCGCATTTTGGTATAATTATTTTATTATTGATTATGACTTGAATAAAAAAAACCAAGGGTTTATATTTAAATTGCTTTTTTATTAAAAAATACGAGGGTGTTCAAAATGAAAATTAGCCCAGTCGCTCATGATAGAATTAAGGTTTTTTGCCTTTTCAGTCATGGAATATGTCTGGAATGAAAGTCAGTTTCGTCGCTGTCATGCTAACAGGATCTCACGGTGGCACTTTTGCAATAAATTTAATAGGCCAGTCAGTAAGGGGGTAAACAAGGAAAAAACTGGAGGAAAGCGCAAACAAATTTTTATGTGATCTTAAAATTGTTGTGTAGAGCATATTCATTTTGCATCCCTCTATTACCCAGGATGTTATCACCGTCTTGGAAAAAAGACGCCAAAATTTTTTTTTTTGAAATACATGTAATATAGTTACTCTTAGTTTCACAGCAAAATTATAAATACAAAAATTATTCTTCAGAAATATTTCTATAAAACATCTATTCAATTTTCATATAGGTATTACAGTTCTATGAAGATAGCCCATGTGTTGTTTAATGAGACTTTACAGCTTGAGGCAACTTATTAAGTACCGAGAGGTGCTTTATGCTATTACTATAAAGGAGCGTGTCTACCTGTTTGTCTGTAACTCGATTTTCTCGAAGCTATGATAGAGTTTCAAAAACTTTTCTCACCAATCGATAAATAAGAGTCATCGCACGAACAACTTCTAAGGTGGTCGAAAGCGAAATAATGGCACGTGCTCTAATTATGATATCCCTAGAAATTTTAAAAATCTACATGTATAAAAGAGGACATCTACTGACTGACTCAGTGACCCATCATCGCACAGCAAAATCTACTGGGGCCACCGACTCGAAACTCGGTGGAGTCATAGGACGGATAGCGTAGGGGCGTGCTAAGACATGGTTTTCCGAAATTCAGATCCCCTGCCCCACCTGGGGAGGAAGAAAGGAGTAGAACGTTCGGTCGACTGGCTCCGCCCCCAATGAACGCAGATCTTCGAAATTTTGCAGGAAGGTTTCTATACTCTATCCAACGAAAGTTGGAGTGGGCGTGTCCAGTTAAACTTCCTATTATAATTGTTAGACATTGTTGCCAAAGTAGAAACAACAAAGTCTAACAATTGAAATAGGAAATTTAACTGGACACGCCCACTCCAAATTTCGTTGAACAGAGTATAGCTACCGTGCCAAAAAATTAGTTTCCCCGATTTTCGATATTTGACTTTTAAGGATGCGAAGACTGAAAAATATCGATTTTCGGGGGTGTTTCAAAAATTTTTCTGATATCTTGATGCAACTTCGCGTTGAATAAAGATACAGCAAAGAAACTCGGAGGGAAACTTCTCGGGAATATTTCCAAAAAAAAAACAATTTCTGGGTTTTTCGATTTTTGCTTTGTGAGGGGGGCCAGGGAGCCCCAAAGATCGGCCCCCTGTTTATGTTTTTGCCGCCTAACTCCAATGCGGAAATACAGAGAGCTTCAAAGTTGCGCACGAGGATGTAAAAGACTTATAAAAAAGGAAGCATTCGTTGGTTGAAAATCGATTTTATAGGGGACAGAAATCCCAAAAAATCCCAAAATAGGCCTAATTTTGTCGTTCGCGTCCGATCAACCCCACTCTGTTGCAAATTCACATACGACTTAGGTATTTGGACCAAGAATAGTTCACAAAATTTGCAAAAAAAATAATTTCTGTTTGTTTTTTTTTTCATATTTTACCCCTTTGCCCCCCCTAAAGCCCTCCGTAAAAATATGCGATTTATCGCAGTTTTTCCAGTATTTCGCGCATAAAATTAGATATACATTAATGAAATTTGGTACGAGATTAACTCTCTGATTAGTTTATATTTTGATTATCTGGGTCCAATTTTCCGGCATTTCATGTTTTCCAGATTTTTACCGGATTTTATTTTTTTGTTTTTCATAAATTAACATACAAAATCGCATGTTGATAGCTTAGTTTTTACATTGGCCACAAAATATGGATATTGTTCCCTAATTTAAAATTTCCTTCAAGTATATAGGATTCTTTTTCGTTTTATTATGAACTGGCTGATATACCCGGCATTGGTCGGGCTCTATGAAATTTTGCAATTTCTGAACGCAAATATACAGAAAAAATGAATATTTTTCTCCACCTTTTTTCTCCGGCACTGCGTCGTACTCAGTCAGGTATAGACAACATTCCAAAACGAGCGAAGACGAGTAGAACTGCTAAGGGGCCGGTAGTTGGAGAAGCCATCAACTGGGAGCATTTTAAAAGAATTCTTCTCGATTCTTCTATATGAATTTTTAATATATCAATTCAAGCTTTTTTTAATTTGTTCATTTTTTCTGTATAATCATATACAGATTTTCAAAAATTGCATCAAAATGAGCCTGAGCAAGTTCGCAAAACAATAGCCGACCCGGTGTCTGTTTGTAGAAAAATTTTAAGAAAATCTTATGCGACAGGTTTTACTAACACTACAAGAAGCCAAAACAATCATTTTTAGAATTTTTGTCTATCTGTCTGCATGTTTATTTGTTACCCCATCACGCAAAAACTACTACATGTACACTATATGAACGCGGTTTACATAGTCGCATTGTTTTAGGTGTAGCTTATAAATGGTGTATGATTTATCGTGATACACCATCTAGAAGCCGAGTTCTAGCAACACCACCTAAAGATAAGGCCTTAGTACTCGGTGAGAATTGCGTTATCAAACTGAGACAGACAATGCAACCTTCATTTGTTGCAAACAATGAAAGTTGCATTGTCCGTCTCAATTTCATGACGTAGTTCTTACCGAGTACTAAGGCCTTATCTTTAGATGGTGTTGGTTCTAGGCTAAACTCACTTAAGCTGGTAGTTATATAAAAGCAGACATGCGATCAAGGTATATTTTAGTTCACAATACAAACAACAACGTAACAATGTATTACGAGTTCAGCAATAAATATGTAGCATTATATGACAGTTTTGTTACGTGGTACGATCGTTAGAGTACATTGTTAAGTTTGGACTGTAGCCAAGCTCATGCCATAGAGCGGGCAAAATCGACTCTTCAGTAAAACTCTGGATTACTGAAGTACCGCAATTACTTTCCCAAATGCCAGCAGCTAATACGGGTTGTCGATTGGTTGGTTTGAGGTCACGTGAGTTTTTTTTTCAGTCAACTTTGGCCCAGATATTTATACATATATTAAGGTATATTATTTTAAATACAAGAAGTGCGTCAAACACAGTCTACCCAAAACCGAACTATAAAGCTAGAGGAAGATCGGCTACGTCATGCCGTTTACAGATGGTTTACGAACCTGAACAGCTGCCGCAGCTAGAAAAAGAAATTAAGCGGAGTTCATTACGATTCATTATTTAAATATTCCGATTATTCCAAGTCGGCCCTACGGACGAGATGTGCACATATTGTCGTGCCTTCAAACGGAAAAAAGAACCTAAGGGAATGTGTTGTTCTTCACAGAAGGCTCGACTAGAAAGAATGCAAGAACTACCGGAGCCATTGAGAACACCCGGAATTAAAACAATTTTTGGATTGCATACGGGCCTATAAAAGCGCTTTTCAAATGACTTTTTTTCGGAGAAAATCAGATCACTGAAGGTGCATTTTTGCCCGCATTTAAGTACAGAGTCAAGTTTATCACTTAATTGGTTTCTTATTAGCCGCTTACCAAGACCAGGTAAATGTTAAGTGAAAGCATATACATAACTTGAACGCAGAATTAGTAAGCGGGTTGCAAAATATGCTCGATTGTGTGAACGCGTATGTTAACAGCTTCAAAGTTGCACTTGAATCTGTTCCCAGTGATGATCGCAATAACTGCAAGTTTGTATTCGCTGCCGACAAAAGACTAACAGGAGCTCATTAAGGTCGGTATAGTGCTCCTACAGGAACGAGGTAGCCGTCATTTTGATAGGAGGGATATGGTTTTACGCACACATGACGACCGTCGTCAAAGGATCAGCGAAACACATCACGCCTATGGTTCATTACAATACCCTTTAATGTTTAGTCGAGGTGAAGACGGGTATAATCCCCCCTTTATGATTTTGACCAAAAATAGGTGCTACAAATATCCATAAGAAAACTTCCGTTATAGAGTACTACAAGTTTATATTCCAGTTGCGTCAGAACGAGCATATCTATCTACACAATTTTCGTGGATTTATTAATCAGTTTTTGGTAGATATGTACGCCAAAATTAAAAATGAACGGCTGATTTTCAACCGCAATAATCAAAGACAATTACGTGCGGAACATTATGTTGACCATAGAGACGCTTAGCAGCGATACCGATGGTGAAAGCATGGGCAGAATCGTGATTCTCTCATCCATATTCATTGGATTCTTAGATACGAGAACTCAAGATGCCTTCTGCTATGTCCGGAAATATGGTAGAGCAGGTTTATTAAGTACCAAAAGGTGCTTTATGCTATCAGTGTGGAGAAATGTGTCTGTTTGTCTGTCCGTCTGGCTGTAACTCTAATTCCTCTGAGGCTATGAAAGATTTTCAAAATCTGTTTTCGTCAGTCGATGAATATGGTTCATGGCACGAACCAGTTAAAAATATAATCTAAATCGGTTCATTGGCATGTGCACAAATGGTACCTCTATTTTCCCGCCTAGCAATTTTCAATGGGAAGATATATTGGGTAATATATCAAACAAATCGTAATGACGAGATAGAAGCGGAGATAAATTACTATTTTCGCCAATTAATAAATATGGTTCCGGGAATGAACCATTTTGAAAATGGTTGAAATCGAAACAATGACACGTGCTCTAATAGTATCCTTATGACACCCTCAAAAATTTCCAATGCTAAAATATGCCATGTAATATAACAAACGATTGGAATGATGTGTCATGAATGAATATAATGTAAAATTAATGATAGTCGAAATTGGTTTCAAGGAACCTGGTTTAGTGGAAACATTATGGCTCATTGGAAGTTTCAGTGCTAAAATATGACATGTAATATATCAAATGACTTGGTATGATGTGTTCTGAATGAATATAACGTAAAATTAATGATAGTCGTAATTGGCGCCAAGAAACATGGTTTCGCGGAATCATTATGGTTCACTGGAACTTTCAATACCAAAATATGGCATGCAATATATCAAACAACTTGGAATGATGTGTCATGAATGAATATAACGTAAAATTAATGATAATCCAAATTGGTTCAAAGGTACGTGGTTAATGGATCATTATGGTCCATTAGAAACTTACTATATTAACATAGGGCGGTTTTAAAATATGGTTTCGCGAATGGTTTAGTTTACCCTTTCGGTACTTAGTTATGTCATTCCTTAATGGTTTATTTATTACCATGACGGGTACGCATCTTTTCGACGCTGCACGCTTCGAGAAGGTGTATTCAGAGCTGACGTAAATATGCGCGGCCAGTCTGTTGTGGTAAACAAAAGGTGGATAGTACCATACTCTCCGGTGCTTTCGCGAGCATTTGAAGCTCACGTAAACGTCGAATACTGCGCCAGCGTGGAGAGTTTTCAAACATGTTACTAAAAATCGGAGAAGTTGTATTGTCTGAATCAAATGATCTGGTGATTCCACCAGAAAGCCTTTGCCAAATCGTTCTTTCGGTCGAGCCTTTACATTCCATTTATTGAAAATTTACCCAAATAGACGTCAAAAAAACTTTTGTTCGTGTGAAAGAGCCTAAAAATGAGCAAGCGACTGCAATAAACCGCAGCTTTTTGCAAAACATTGAACAGAATGAGGTGGTATATAACTCTATAAATATGGTTTTGGATCAAGCTAATACCACCACTTCTTACCCGGTAGAATTTCTTAACTCTCTTAGTGCATCCGGACTTCCCACACATAAACTCGCCCTGAAATTCGGTGTTCCGATGATGCTTATTTAGAATATAACCCCTCCGATGTTGTGTAATGGAACTCGGCTTGAAATAGTGTCACTAAAAATTAATTTTATTGAAGCGGAGATCCTAATGGGCTGTGGTGCTTGTGAGGTAGTTTTTTTTACCATATATACCCCTCATTCTTAATGACTTTCTCTTTCAATTTAAGCGTGTGCTATTCTCAGCCAACGTTTGTTTTGCTATGACCATTAAGAAGTCGCAAAGGCGATACTCCGGGCCGCTAGCCTCAATCTCAGAACCAGCTGCTTCTCGCACGGACAGTAACTTTTTAATTTGTTAACCGATTTTCAAAATTCTTTTTGTATCTTATACTCACATTTGTCCTCTATGTAATGCACTATTCACTTTTCGACATTGTCCCCATCCCTTTCCACGCATTGCGCCAACGCGTGACCACTCGGGTGAACCCGTTGAAGAGGAATTTCGGGGTTGTTGTCGACACCAGGATTGAATGGCAGCTTTGGACCCTCTTCTGGGGTACGATAACGTCCGCCCGCACACGAGTCACCACACAACAGAGGCGTTGCAGCACCTACAGTTCAAAGATGATAAATTGCAGTTCAAAAATGAAAGACTTTGCATATTGCGACTTTCACCACTTCCCAAAGAAGAAAGAGTCCCTTAACCCATTAATGCCCACCGTATGATATATCATACAGTTGTCAACTGTGCAATTATCGCCCTCTGGAATTAAAACCAACAAATACATTTAACTTTTAGCAGCTATAATCTGTTCATTAGTTGTCGCTACTATGATAAATCCAGGCCAGATTTCATTTTAGTTGTAGTTTCGAATACTGCTTTGTTTTGTGACGACGCGTGCGTAATATCATAATTAATATTCCACACGTGCCGTCACTACAAACATGGAAGCCACAGCTCACATGTTTGTGTTAATTAATAGCAATAATGGTGGACACACAGTAGTTAAATAATTTGGAATGTAAGTAAGAGTAATGGAAAAAGGGAAAATTAGGGGATTTAAAACTGGAAAAAGAAAAAGCGAAAGGGTGCACTCAGAGTGAAGAGTAATTTGTGTTTTGGAAGCGACGTTATAATGTATCTCAAACATAGGAAGGTGTCAAAAAATAAGAATTTTTATAGTTTAGACTTTATTTAAGAAAAGAAGCAAGGAGGGTTGTATGTAGAACTTTAACCAAGTATGTGATCGATGGCAGGCTAGGCCTAACGGAGGAACTAGCTCAAAGAAAAGAAAAAAGAAAGGAAAGAAAAAGGAAATAAGTGAACTTTGGGGACAATGAGAAGAAGGGTGTGAGCGATGTTGCCAGGGCCACCGACGACGCCGGAGCGTAATTCTCAGAACGGAGAGTGTTGAACAATAGTGACGAAGGTCAAGGTCTCCACGGTGGCGAGAGAGAAGGAGGAAAAAAGTAAAAATATAACAGCACTGGACTTGAGAGAGAGCAGACGTATCCAAAAAGGGGAAAAAGCAAAGTGGAAGGGGCAGGAGACGCAGCCGTTTTAGTTGGCCTGGAGCGGGCGGCATCCACCCCACAATATGCACGGCGTGCTTCGATGCTGAGAGCGAGAAACGATGTTCGTAGGATACGACCCACGAAAAGCAGCCCACCGGCCAAAACGCAAAGACGTAGTGTGAGAGCGGGAGAGGGCAGCCGCCTCAACGGAGCAGAGCCTAACAACCGTCGGAGACTGAATGGAACCGAGCGGTGCAATCTGGAGCGTCAGTGAAACCGGCTAGTGGTGACCACCGTCCAAGAGAGGGAGTGTAGTAAATTAAGGAACAGATAAGTGAAAGCTTTCAATTTTTATATGGGCCCACGCGTAATGTGAAAGTTAATATATCTCCTCCGATTTGTAAAACTTAAGAATAATTAGAAGAAAGATGTTACTAGTAGAACTAAGTAGTGCCGCAGATTGTAAGAAGTGAATAGAAAGGAGGAATCTGAGCTAAAGTAAAATGGGACAAGTTAACCGAAGTAAAATATATATAAAAAAAGGGAGAGCAGCATAATTTGATTGTTAAAGATTTTTTTTGTATTCTTTTATTATTGTATTTTTTTTTTATTATGTCCACTAGATAGTGAGACAAGACAACCTAGCTCTTATCAGTTTATTTAATTGAAGATTTTAAGTCCTAGGCAAGGAAGTTTTTTTTTTAATAGTAATATTCTGAAGTTATGAAATTTATTTGGCAATTTTCTTTTAATAAATATTCTTTTACATTCTAAGCATAATTTAATCTGAGTGCTTCATTTGGTTATTTAATTTTGCAGTTTTTTTTTTTGGTATAAATATAGGAAAAAGGGGGGGTTCACTTTGTGTCCACCATTATATCTTGCTCTAGCTTAAATTAGAACCTAAGGTTATATTATCTTTGTTTTTTTGCTTTTTTTTTATTTGTTTATTGGTTTGTATCCCCGACTATTGAGTCTAGAGGTTAGTTGGGTATATTTCTTTTTTTTTCTTTCACCAAGTGAAGGGACGTATCTCAGCTTAAATTTGGTGTGAGGAGGTCAGAGCAGTTAAGACCCCTCGCCTGTTAAAAATAGTATTTTTTTTTTGTTGCAAATAAAGGAAAGGTATATATAGTCGGCGATACAACACCCCTCTGTTATTAACTATCATTGGGGGATTAGGCTAATGGATTTTGGGCAATAACTGATAATTGAGAAGGGGGGAGGTAATAAAAAAAAAGGGGTAGAATAAGCTAGTACCGACAGCTGTGTTGTGGGCAGAAATTATTTAGCTGTACGACCATCACGACAGAGTAACTGACAAGGAGTCAGTAGACTTATTTAGTATATATAAAGTGCGAACCTCGTGCGGGGCCTTATTATATTACAGGTAAGTGACGTTCAACGTCGCGCCCGCCCGAGGTCATCACATCTGGTGCCGTGACCTACCAGCTAGTGGCGTGCACCCCTTTTGGGGGGCTTTAAACGAGCGCACTAGCCGTACCAAGGGGGATTGGGGGACTACTATATGAACAATTAGGCCAGAGTAAGTTATGCAGTAGAGCGAGTGCGTAGCAGTTCCAGGGTTAGGTAGACAGTAAAAAGGCACTAAGCATGGCGGGAGCCATAAGAATACCCATCCTGGAGGGATTCATTGATATGATCCCAAGTTTCACAGGAGAAGATGGCAGCATTCCCGTGGAGGACTTCCTAACCTCCCTTAAACAAGTCGGGGCTGTGGCGAAATGGTCCGACCAAGTCAAGGCACTGGTAGCGAAAATGAAGCTGCAAGGGACAGCGATGAGGAAAGCCGTACAGTACGAGCTGTACGGAGTAGAGACGTTTCTCCCATTCGCCGAACGACTGACAGCCATTTTTGACGGGGCAGGACCGGAGCCCGATTACATGAAGGATTTCGTTACTGCGAAGCAGGCATGGAACGAGTCTGTGAGTGATTTCGCCGGGAGGGTGGAGTTGTTCTTTAATAGGCTATGCCGGAAAGATCCATCATATGCTGCAGATAGAGACGCACTGCTCCGCGAAAGATTTGGGTACGGAATACACCCACGGTACCGCAGGGCGCTACTGTATAGGCAGCCTACCACCTTCAAGGGGGCAATTCAGTGCGCCAGAATTTGCGAGGAGGAAGACAACAGGGAACGTTTGGAGGAAAAATGGGCCATGGCAGCAGCAGTGGAGCCAGTACAGCTGCCACGCGAGGAGGGGCATGAGAGCTGGGGTATGGAGAATAAGAGGGAGTGGATGCGAGCGAAGGGAGAGTGCCACACGCAACAGCAGCCCGAATGTATGGCTGAGATATGCCAAACTGGGCAGTCCCTTGACGAGGCCGACAACGAGATCGGTGATCCTCCCAAGCCTGTTAACTTAGAGGCTGCAGGTCCCATCACGAAGGAGACTGCCGAGATTGAGCCAGTGAGCGACCACGCGGAGTACAGTAGTCACGACACGTTGCCTGTAGCACCAGCAGGCCAGCCGATAGAGACGGGGGAAGGGCCGCCGACAAAAACGTGGGGCGAACATAGACGACAGATTGTCCAGACAATACAGCCGAAGAGACAGCCAAACAGGAAGCGCCGAATAGGGAGAGGCACAACCACGAGAAGGGGAGTGTTAAGCAAAGGCCAAAGGGGCATGGGGATGGACCGGTCGCGGAGGAAGGCAAGGTTTAAATACCGTGCGGAAATTAAGACGGTTAGACGAAATTCTGGACATGGGAAACGTCGTATACGAACATGGGAAGGCAGAAAGGCGGGAAAAAAAAAGAAAGAGAAGCAAGGGCCAGGGGCACTCAGACAGACAGAACGACGAGCACGGGAAAGTACGGCAGCGCATAGTGAATATAAGACACAAAGGAGGGAGGCATACAGACGGGCGGAGACTGCTGTTTAGGAAAAAGCGTAAACGAAAGCACAGCGGCAGCGTGGGACCTAGGAAATTCAAGAGCGCCCAGGCAGAAAGGTGAACTGAGGAGCTACGACTAACGTTTAAACGGCGGCCACCGGATGAGATTACATTGGGAAAATCGAAGGCACCGCCAGACGAGGAACTCAAGCCCTGGCCGGGCAGACTTCGCGAGCGCGAGTTAGGTGCGGAAAGGACACAAGGTACTGGCTTGCTGACGATTTTATCGGGAATTTGTTTGCTGTGTTATGGGGCGTGTGGTGGTATTGCAAGCGTGGCGAAGCGAGTAGTAAAGCATTTTTATTGAGTAAAATTTTCTTTTGGGGAGACCGAGCGGGGTAGTGGTTGAGAGAGGTATATATGGAAGTGGAAGATGAGCTACACACCGGAGCAATGTGAGGTTGGCTGAATTGGTACAACCTAGGGGTAGGGAGTTGGATTATTTTTTGTTTGGATTGCGTATGGGCTGTTTGATGGAGTATCAGAATGGACAGGGTACTTGCCCGGGGTAACTCAGCTGGATTTGTTTTGTGCTTCTGGTTTAGGGACAGGGAGTGTGATTTGGGTTAAATTTTAATAGGGTAAAATTTTACTTGGGTAAGGATAGGCCTCTGTGACGACGCGTGCGTAATATCATAATTAATATTCCACACGTGCCGTCACTACAAACATGGAAGCCACAGCTCACATGTTTGTGTTAATTAATAGCAATAATGGTGGACACACAGTAGTTAAATAATTTGGAATGTAAGTAAGAGTAATGGAAAAAGGGAAAATTAGGGGATTTAAAACTGGAAAAAGAAAAAGCGAAAGGGTGCACTCAGAGTGAAGAGTAATTTGTGTTTTGGAAGCGACGTTATAATGTATCTCAAACATAGGAAGGTGTCAAAATATAAGAATTTTTATAGTTTAGACTTTATTTAAGAAAAGAAGCAAGGAGGGTTGTATGTAGAACTTTAACCAAGTATGTGATCGATGGCAGGCTAGGCCTAACGGAGGAACTAGCTCAAAGAAAAGAAAAAAGAAAGGAAAGAAAAAGGAAATAAGTGAACTTTGGGGACAATGAGAAGAAGGGTGTGAGCGATGTTGCCAGGGCCACCGACGACGCCGGAGCGTAATTCTCAGAACGGAGAGTGTTGAACAATAGTGACGAAGGTCAAGGTCTCCACGGTGGCGAGAGAGAAGGAGGAAAAAAGTAAAAATATAACAGCACTGGACTTGAGAGAGAGCAGACGTATCCAAAAAGGGGAAAAAGCAAAGTGGAAGGGGCAGGAGACGCAGCCGTTTTAGTTGGCCTGGAGCGGGCGGCATCCACCCCACAATATGCACGGCGTGCTTCGATGCTGAGAGCGAGAAACGATGTTCGTAGGATACGACCCACGAAAAGCAGCCCACCGGCCAAAACGCAAAGACGTAGTGTGAGAGCGGGAGAGGGCAGCCGCCTCAACGGAGCAGAGCCTAACAACCGTCGGAGACTGAATGGAACCGAGCGGTGCAATCTGGAGCGTCAGTGAAACCGGCTAGTGGTGACCACCGTCCAAGAGAGGGAGTGTAGTAAATTAAGGAACAGATAAGTGAAAGCTTTCAATTTTTATATGGGCCCACGTGTAATGTGAAAGTTAATATATCTCCTCCGATTTGTAAAACTTAAGAATAATTAGAAGAAAGATGTTACTAGTAGAACTAAGTAGTGCCGCAGATTGTAAGAAGTGAATAGAAAGGAGGAATCTGAGCTAAAGTAAAATGGGACAAGTTAACCGAAGTAAAATATATATAAAAAAAGGGAGAGCAGCATAATTTGATTGTTAAAGATTTTTTTTGTATTCTTTTATTATTGTATTTTTTTATTTATTATGTCCACTAGATAGTGAGACAAGACAACCTAGCTCTTATCAGTTTATTTAATTGAAGATTTTAAGTCCTAGGCAAGGAAGTTTTTTTTTTAATAGTAATATTCTGAAGTTATGAAATTTATTTGGCAATTTTCTTTTAATAAATATTCTTTTACATTCTAAGCATAATTTAATCTGAGTGCTTCATTTGGTTATTTAATTTTGCAGTTTTTTTTTTGGTATAAATATAGGAAAAAGGGGGGGTTCACTTTGTGTCCACCATTATATCTTGCTCTAGCTTAAATTAGAACCTAAGGTTATATTATCTTTGTTTTTGCTTTTTTTTTTTTTTGTTTATTGGTTTGTATCCCCGACTATTGAGTCTAGAGGTTAGTTGGGTATATTTCTTTTTTTTTCTCTCACCAAGTGAAGGGACGTATCTCAGCTTAAATTTGGTGTGAGGAGGTCAGAGCAGTTAAGACCCCTCGCCTGTTAAAAATAGTATTTTTTTTTGTTGCAAATAAAGGAAAGGTATATATAGTCGGCGATACAACACCCCTCTGTTATTAGCTATCATTGGGGGATTAGGCTAATGGATTTTGGGCAATAACTGATAATTGAGAAGGGGGGAGGTAATAAAAAATAAGGGGTAGAATAAGCTAGTACCGACAGCTGTGTTGTGGGCAGAAATTATTTAGCTATACGACCATCACGACAGAGTAACTGACAAGGAGTCAGTAGACTTATTTAGTATATATAAAGTGCGAACCTCGTGCGGGGCCTTATTATATTACAGGTAAGTGACGTTCAACGTCGCGCCCGCCCGAGGTCATCACAGTTTCAAATAATAACCATGTTTTCGTGAAATGGAAAAAATTGATAGTGTAACATTTAGGGGTCCATTACAAAATTTTAGCTGTACATTCTTATTTGATCCAATATAATTATTTCATTATAAGGTCTCATTTAGATGCAGACATCCGTGAATACATGAATCTGTACAATCTAGGTAAATAAATCGTACTTTGAAGTGGACGTATGATATATAATACGCTGGGCAATTATGAGTGCACAACTGCCTAATTTAAAAAATTTTCTGGAAAATTGCCTAATTCGTTTCTTTTGCAAATCATTATCGTTTTGCATATATTATTCATGTAATAATACCTAGAATGATTGAAATTAGGAAATTACACTTGTCATGTATGCTGATAACCTTGATTTTCAGAAAAAATGGCTTCCAAAAGATATATAACTCTGACGCTTCCGAAGATGCTGAAGAGCGTATGTGAATATTTGAAATTTTTTATATCACTTGTGCAGGAAGACGATAAGGCATGCTTCGCAAAAGAGGTGTTGCATTCACACTGTCTTCTGAACAAATGTATATGTACTTTTGTATAAGTAATATTGCTACATTCGGGTTATCATCTTTTACCATCCAGTCTTTTCCAAAGCTACAAAAAATATTTGCATCCGAAATATTGACGGAAAGTAACTGCTATAACAGATGGTCTACGAAAGATAAAAAAAGGCATATCAGTACATCAGCCAATTTTGGTCCAATAAACAATAAGGGTACCTTTTCAACAAGCTAAAAGGCTTATACTGCATCCGAATTAGGCCAAAGGAATGGCACTGGCCATTATTTAAATCCTGTTTGCACTGTGCCATTGTCAACACATGATTGCTTTCCACTGCAATGTGGAAAACATATCTTGTCTAGAATTTATTAGAAGAATTATTGTAGCACTCCAGATAGCGCAGGAGGTTATAACCCCCCCGAGGAGTGCGTCCAAAAACCCCGAAACATGTTGTCTGAAATACGATTGGACAATCTTGATCACATTCTTGACAAGTTTGATACTTAGCATAGATTTGGTAAATGTGGAAATATACAAGCTAAAATGTTATACAAGAGGAATGAGGGCTTGTGTACCCTGAAATTTGTTTTCTATAGTACCGCACAGTATAATTTCATGTAAAAATTATAAATTACATTGATTTTTTGTTATAATTATAATATTATATTAAAATTACATGTTATCTTGTTATTATAATACTTAAATTATAAGAATTAGTTTGTTCTACTAACTCTTTCTAAAAATAAAAAGCTACAGTTCCTAAATATAATGTCGTAAATTCCACTGTCCTTATCTGCCCAGCGTATGATATATCATACGTCAAAAAAAGTTATTTATTACAAAAATATATAATTTTTGCTTATATAAGACTGTTTATATCCATGTTTTGACTCTATATTTTAAGCTTTATAAAAATCTGAGCAAATTTTAATTTTGGGCATTAATGGGTTAAAGGACATGAGTTGGTTCTGACGGCGAGGTAAACGCTGCCATTCAATCCTGGTGTCGACAACAACTCCGGAATTCCTCTCCGACGGGTTCACCCAACTAGTCACGCGTTGGCACAATGCTTGGAAAGGAATGGTGACTATGTCGAAAAGTGAATAGTGCATTACATAGAGGAAAAAGGTGAGTATAAGATACAAAAAGAATTTTGAAAATCGGTTAACAAATAAAAAAGTTACAACCATGGAGACCTTATTTATCAATCTCCCCTCGTAGCCTGCTTTCGGGTCACTAACGCAGATAATCTGTTTATAGCAGCTTCTATGGGTAAAACGGAAAACGATGTTTATAAAGAAATCCTTTAAATAAACGGCAGATTAAGCTATACCTTAGCTGATAATAAACGTGTTTGCTTATCTTTTTTATTCTGTTTTATGTTCTTTGTATATGTTCCTTGGTGTCAGTAAAAAATATTTGTATTGCACTATATTATGCAAAGATTATATTCAAGTACCTATACATAAAACAATTTCTATACATTCCAACTTTTTTTAAACTTTATTCCAGTATAGAATTTTTAAACATCTACGCAGATGAAGTCGTGGGCAACAGCTAGTAGTGAATAAAAGTCTTGAGCAATAATTTTTTTACAAATCAGAATTTATTACTATAGAGAAACATTTTTATCAAATTAATCTATGGCTTATTCCCATTTTGAAAACTAAAGAAAGCCCTTGCGTGGAAGGAGTTTCACTGACAGGAAAGACTTCATTTCTGCAGTGAATGACTCCCTGGACAGCCAGAGCCAGGATTTCTACAACATTAGCATTCACCAATTGTTTCGTTGATGTTTATTTTTTCTTAAAATTAAAACCTGAAATTGAGGTGCGCTAGTAATAACAAAACATTATGTACTCCTATAATAAAAACCAGCTGATATACCCGGCGTTGCTCGGGCTCTGAAAAAATTCATTAATTGATGAAATTTTGTAATTTCTGAATGTAAATATACAGAAAAAATCAACGCATGAAAAAACTTGAATCAATATAGTAAAAACTCTATCTTGTTCTTATGTTCATTTCTATGTCATATGCGAAATAAATAAATATAGTAAAAATTCATATTGTAGAGTCCAAAAGAATTTTTTTAAACGCTCCCAATGGATGGCCTCTCCAATTATCACCCTTTTAGCAGTTCTACTCGACTTCGCTCGTTTTGGAATGTTGTCTATAACTGAGTGAGTTTGACGCAGTGCCGGAGAAAAAAGATGGTGAAATAATACTCAATTTACTGTATTTTCACCTACAGAAATTACAAAATTTCATCAAAATAAGAGCGCGAGCAATGCCGAGTATATCAGCGCTAGTTCATAATAAATCGAAAAATAGTTCTAAAGATTTGAAAAAAATTTTAATTCAAAGAACAAAATCCATATTTTCTGACCAGCGTAAAAACTAACTAAGCTTTCAACATGCGAGTTTGTGTGTTAATTCATGAAAACCCAAAGTAAATCTGGTAAAAATCCGGAAAACATAAAATACGGGAAAATTAGATTCAGATAATCAAAAAATAAACTAAGCAGACAGAAGCGGGAACAACATCTAAGAACTTTTTCGTTCGTATTTCAACTGATGACGAGGATTATCTTTTGAATACGTTTGAATGGCCTAATGGTCTGTTCGTACGACCTTATTTAGGCCGCAACCCAGTTCTCCAACTTGATGCTGCGTTAAATCCATCTGCTGATGCGAGGCCTCAACACAACCTTAAATAGTCGTGCGACTACTAAAACAAACGAGAATTCGTCAAGATCTTTAGTCCTTAGCTATCTGAATGCTCGATCCGTGTTAAATAAGTCTGACGACATTGTCCTTTGGATATCCACTCATAAACCCGATTTGTGCATCATTACGGAGACATGGGTGAACAGTTCTCATTCTTATAATCTCTTACAACTTAATCAATATAACATTATACGCCAAGATAGAACATCTAGAGGAGGTGGTGTGCTGATTTTAATTAGGGCCGAATAGAGCTACCAAATTATGGATCAACAATCTCACTCCGGCTTTGAATACATTTACTTAAATGCAAAATTTCAGGAAATTCAGGTTAATCTTCTCGCCTTATATAGACCGAACTATATACCCATTGCTGAGTTATTGGCTGTCATTGAACAGTCTCATCGTTATATCACCAGCCTGATACTAGGGGACTTCAACGTGGATTTCGGAATTGATTCTTATTCGGCCAAAGCGATTATTGAGCAATGTAAGTTGTTACAGCTTCATCCAATTATTAATTCTCCTACCAGAATAACCAAGACGACCAGAACCACTCTCGATCAAATCTTTATTCCGACATCGTGGACTGATAATTTAATTAAACATACCATTAATCTTTATTACTCCTGGGGGGAGCAGGGGGTCCGAATTTTGAAAACCTCCGTCTTAGCACTCCCCTGCGCTATCCGTCCTATAACCACACCGACTTTCGAGTCGGTGGCCCTAGTAGATTCTGCTGTGCGATGATGAATCAGTGAGTCTGTCAATGAATGTCCTCTTTTATATACAGGGTGATTCAAAATTCAATGTGCAAACCTTTAATGGAGGTAGTACGAGTGATTCTAAGCAAATATTTCATATGAACATGGGTCCTCATTTGAATAATAACTGAGATATGAACAGAAATAAAAATGCGGCCCCCAAGATCAACATGTTAATAACTGAGGTTCTGT
>JAHWFO010026099.1:8135-27038 GCA_023313115.1 Rhysida immarginata
GAATAATTTCTTACTTAAAGGAAGGTTAAGCCTAAAAGCCGATTTTTCAATGTTGTATTAAGCTATACCCATTTGTGCTTAGTATTTGGTTTGCTTTAATGATCATTATTAATAAGGTGTGTTAAGCATAGGTGTATAAACTAATTGACATAAGTTTTGCCGAAATTGTTACAAGGCTCAATTACCGGCCAATATTATTGAATTTATTGAAATTCTTTGAAATTACCTAATGGAAAATTATTTCAAATTCTTGTAAATTTTGTTGCAAATTTAGATGAAACATTTATCTTTGTGTAAGGCATGTTAGCCTATGAAGTGGAACTATAATTGTTAAAATTTACTTAGCTAGTTGGTTAATGTGATGTTTTGCTAAAGCGTAGCTAAGTAGCTCTGTTGACATTATTCTATTTTTCCATACCAGTTATATTATTTTGTGTTTTACTGATGGTAATTTCCCATTAAATTTATTTTATTTTTTTTACTCCGCCTGTGTTATGTGTTTTACTACATTCCACTGCGCCCTTCTGCAATAATACAGAAAAGGTCACGTGACACATACACACATTTAAATACACACATACACAAATTTCACACATGTATATTTCTATTTACACAGGTTTACATGTTAACGCTTATGTACACGTCTGTACAGCTTATTTACACAAGTTTACATACATTTATACATATATGTGGTATAACGTGCCTTTTTGAGACACAAAAAGCGAAGATCGTTTTTTGCCTTTAATTTTTAATATTTCAATGAACCTAAAGAAGCCACTGCATTATCTGCAATATTCACCTTCTTGATGATCTAATTTTTAAGCCTGTTTACTTTCAGCACTTGCCAAGACACTTGCTCGATTCTTAGCGATTCAACCGGTTAGTTATCCGACAGTCTGTGCATTCCAACACTTGCTAATTTCTTCTCCGACTAATGGAATTTCCAATTCTGTTTCGCTTACTTTTAGGAGGTTAATGTGGCCCCCTCCGGTTTAATACGAATTAAAGGGTTCACCTAACGCTTTCTGGTGCGTTTGTGTAAAGATAATAGGTACTACCTCTACTTCTCTTAAAAGCAAATCTAGAATGCTAATAGATTATGTCTGGCCAGACAAACCTTTAATAGGAATATTTGTTTAGGAGCAGTTACCTGCAATAGGAATATTTATATAAAAGTGGGACAATAAAAACACTTTTAATTTGATATATTCTTTTTTTTTTGTAGAGCAGAAATATTGGATTCTTGCTTCCGGTCGGTTAGGAATTAGGGCAAGCCAAGCGAGTTTAAATTGACCATTAATTAATTCTTAGGTATTTTCAATTGTGGTTGTAAAGGAAAGTCATAAAGTTAACTTTCAACACTTAGCCAGAAGCTGTTGTTGTAAGCTTAAGTACAATGCGGATACAGACTTAGTAACTTTCTATTTATCTTGGTTCAAACAAAATATTTTTTTGTTAAATATTATATAAATGAATCTTTGAGAAAAGAAGTACGTATTTCTTCTTCTTCTACACAGCCAGCATCTCCTAAGAGAATGGAGACTAGCTGATGGAACGCACAATTAATGGCACTAAACAGTTACTGAGAGCAGGTTGCTAACGAGGTTTCAACGGACCCAATATCCTGTCAAATAGCCCAGAACCGCACAAGAAACATGTAAGCAGGCGCATCACAGCACGTTTGTCACAAGGCTTCAGGTGGGCGGCAAGGAGAATATTTTTTAAGGAGAAAGCGATATCCCGTTTTACGAGACCGCAAGAAAGCAGGGCCCTCTGTTGACAATAAATGGGGCAATTCATGATTACGTGACACAGTTTCTTGTTCCCCACACGAACAACGATCAGACCGGACTATGTTAATCTTATATAAAAAATGGTTAAGCGGTACATGGCCAGATCTCAATCTGAAAAGCAGAGAACGTTGACTCGAAGTAAGCCATTTAGGAGCAAGGTGCTTGATGTTGACTATGTTCGGAAAGAGCGCCTTGTAGTGGCCGCCTCTCGCTTCTGCTTACCAGTTCTCGTTCCACAATGCAACAGCGCACCGGAGAACACGCACCTTTATCACCGATGCGTCAACACGAGCAGGAATACCAGGTTTACGCCCCGTTCTCCCCCAATTTGCCAGCCTATCAGCCATTTCATTTCCTCGAATACCTTTGTGGCCAGGGACCCACATAAAACGAACGCTGTAGCCAAAGTAATAGAGCTGCTGGAGCAAGTCAACCACGTAGCCCACTTGACTTTTAAAGAACCACTTGCCGCTGGTTAGGGCTAGTTGAATAGAAGACAGAGCACTGAGAGAATCTGATAGGATTAAATAACTGTCGATTGGAAGAGAAGAAGTAAGTGAAAGAGATTTATAGATAGATATAAGTTCAAGTTGGAACGAACCGGTCGCCGGAGTAATTTTCTGGGAGACCAATTTTGAACCCTTCGAATAGACATCTATACCTCCATTACAGTCTAAAGGGGAAAGAGAGGCGTCGGCGTATATTTTCCGGAAAGAAGAAAATTCGTCTCTAAGGTATGCATCAAACTGACTGGAGCACACAGCAGGTGGGCTAACAGACACTAACCAGTTGGGGAGGGGGGGGGGTCACAACGACGGCCGGTGGATTCACCCACACTTGTCTTAAAATAGTAGGTTCACAGGGGTAAAAGAGACCACAATCAAACTTTTTTAACAAACTTGTCGCAAGAAGGCGGAGGCGGTTCGATCTTAGAAGGGACGGACAAAGAGAGTCGAACGTAGCAACCACTGTTAATCCTTGTAAAGATTGGCAGTAGGAGAATAACTATCGGACAAACTGAGCCTCCCACCTTAACGAGGGGGAGGGGGAGGATGCCTGTTTCGATGTAAAGCAAGGGGCACGGGGAAGAGATGACAGCACGCAAGCACCTTCTCAAAAGCTTCCTCTCCAAGACCATCAAAGAGTTTACACTCGACTTAGGGGCAAGCAATAAGGGTAACGCCGACTGGTCCGTGATCTTCACGAGGGTACAAGCCAAGGTGGAAGTCTCACCCCATGGGGGCCCCACCTCGACTTAATAACTAAGCTTAAGCACTTAGATAGATTTCCCCTAAGCATACCAACGTGACTCTTCCAATTAAGCCTGCTGTCAATAGTCACTCCGAGGAACTTATGAAAATTTCTATTAGGAAGTCTGGCACCGTGAAGAAAGACGTTTAACAGAGGAGGGGGGGCCATGCTTGGGCAAACACATTACCACCGATTTATCTGGAGAGAAGGAGAAGCGATTGGCGTTGCTCCAAGCCTCAAGTTTGTCACAGGAATCCTGTAGCGTAGCACAAATTGTTGGAAGAGAGTTACTGGAATACCAGAATGCCATATCATCCGCATATAAGCTTCTGGGGGAAAGCGAGGAGAAAACGACCCTTGTGAAAATGTTGAAAAGGGTGGGGCTCAGGATTGAGCCCTGCGCGAGGCCTAGCTGCTGCGTGGTCCAGGAGGAACCGCCGGGAAAACGAATACCGATTCTTCGTGCTCTTAAGAAGGAGTTAATCCAGATACCCAGCCTCCGAGGGGGTCTTGATGTCGACTAGTTTGTTGGAAAGGAGCTCGTGAGAGACCGAATCAAAGGCCTTGTTGATATCTAGGAAAACAATGCCAATATACTCACTTTTCTCCCTTGATAGCCAGATGTCGTCTATCAGCTTTAAAACAGGGAAAAGATGGTTGCGGCCTTTCCTAAAGCCTTGACAATAATCCGGGAGCAGATGATTAGATTCCAGGTAATGCTGCAGTCGATCGTTGACAAGGCGGTCTAATATTTTAATCAAGCAGGAGGTCAAGGCGATTGGACGAAAACTTGAGGGCGATGATCGCGGTCTACCAGGTTTTAAAACTGGATGTATGATAGAGTCTTTCCAGCTGGAAGGAATTATACCCGTCTTCCAAGAAGCATTAAAGGCGCTAAGCAACAAAAACCGCTGACCTTTCCCTAACTTAGAGAAGGTGGAATTAGTCAGGCCATCTGGGCCCGATGCAGACCGCTTAGGTCTAATGGCTGAATTCAGGGAGGAGGCAGCGAAAGGCAGTTCCCACTGGGAAAGAGCTTCTGGAGCGCCAAATTCAGCTGGAAAATGCTTAGGCCAGCTCTTTGGACGAGTCGAAGGCGTGCTCACCGCCAAACGGAGGATGGATTCTGCTGAAGACCTGGAGTCCAGAAGGTGGCCTTCATCATTTTTAATAAGAGGGACAGAAGAAGGTGGGCGCTTTTGAAAGCATTTCAGAACTTTCCACACATTACCTGGTTCATCTTTTTTGATGGCTTCCTGCCAATATTTCCTTCTATACCTTTTCAATAATTTCTTATAATGAGCTTTGGTTCTAGCCAGCAGTTCAGACATCTACATTTGCGAAATTTTCTTTTGGCCTTGTTCCGGAGCCAAACTACCTCTTCACATTCAAAGTTCCGCCAAACTGGCCTAGATGGAAAAGATCTACCACCAGGGGGCTTGGAGGAAAGTCCTTGCTGAAAAACAGAGAGAAGATCGATAATGCTATGGCTCCTCACTGATTCTGGGCCCAAAGGGGTAGGAGGAGAATGGCTGACACTTTGGGCATACCGGGCCGAGGGGAGAAACTTACACGGAAGCGAAGAGCAGGAGCCAACACAAGTTGAAGAGGAAATGAAAAGGCGAATCAGAGAGTGATAGCTGTCATAGGCACCAGGAATGACTTCCAAATAAGGGGAAAAAGGACAGTCAGAAGACACCAATGCTATGTCCAAATTAAAGGACGACCACCCCAGTCTCGACGGCGAATAACTGTGTTCAGATGTAAATAGAATTCTGAAGTTATGACTAGCTTGCAGCTCCTCAAGGTAGCGACCATTAAGATTATGACTACAGCAGCCCCAATCGGGACTTTTGGTGTTAAAGTCCCCGATTGCGATGTAGGGGGGGGGGGAATGGGAAACGGGATTCCATTAATTTGAAGGTATCACCGAGATTAACGGAATTATTGCTTTTACCGGACACTTCAACGAATGATGTAAGAAACAATTTAAAGCAGTTTCGAACCAGTTCGTCAAACTTGTGATTCCCCAGAGCAGTAACATTTTCACTTGAGCTCACATCATACTGCGGAACGGCATTTGCTTGAGGAGGGGGCGTTTGACAAGAAGACTCCATTGCATCTATTAAAGAGGGGGCAACAAATGAAGAAGCAGGTTCTGGCCAAGCAACCGAGGAAGGTATAATAGAATCAAAACCAGGCATTTGAGGTATGGATGAAAGGTGGGAAAAAATCGGCGAGAGTTCCTCCCGTCCACAGGTGGAACACGTAATATTAACAGGGTTGTCATAGTCAGCGGCGACGTTCATGTCACTAATCGGGGCATTCGACGCAGGGTGAGAAGGGGCTATATTATAACGAGTATCAAGCTGAGAGCGGGGTGTGGACGACACCGTGGTGGCGTAAGTCTGGCGAGCAGGGACAGAGGGAGACGCAACTCCCAACTCCATATCCGTGAGTCGTTTCGCTTCATAATATGATATGAATAAAGAGACCATCTTACTTCTACTTCTATTTGAAAACACTGCAGCCTTTGAAGTAAGAAGAGTGGTTGGCCTTGCAGTTTGCACAAAGAGCTTGCAGAGAGAGGCATTTATCTCTAATATGCTCCTGGGACAGGCATTTGGGGCAGAGCGGCTTGCTGGCACACCTTTGCTTAGAATGGCCTAGCTTATGGCAGGTCGAGCACTGTAAGGGTCTTGGTGGGGGGCACGAGACCGGGAAAGACTGGTTTTCAAATTTCACCTTCACGGGGGGAGAAGACGTGTTGAAAAATATCAATAATTTATCATACAGAGCTCCGGAATATGGAGAGGGGAACTGTCTGATTCCAGATATGGACTTCCCGATGTCTGCGTGAGATTGCAGTTCTTCTAATGTTATCGATCGGCGGATACCATAAATGTATCCTACCGACGAAGTGAGGAACCTCGGTACCTCGTATGCCAATTTATAGACACCAATGTCCTCGAACTTTATACAGGAGAAAGCCTAGGCTTTGGAATTGAATTTAACTAGGAATTTTCCAGAACGTAGTTTTGTCACCAGTGGAGAAGCACCAACCAAGGAAGAAATAGTTCTACGGAAAAGACTAGGGGAGATGTCATTCCACATTGGGTCATGAGGTGTTGCAGACGCTACTTCTGGGCCAGATGCCGTTGCAGTCCCGTTGGGGCGGGTCGCTGACACTAGTAGCCAAGGCCGAGCTGCCAATTCCAAATCTTCCACAATATCAGCGCTGGTAGTAAGAAGTAGCTGACTATCGTTCTGAGGAGGCTGGACAGACTCCCCCTCTGCCAAAGGTGAAGACGTGGGGTGTTGTGAGAGAGGGGAAGACGACAAAAAATTATCTTTTTTAGATTGACTTTCTGATTCATCAGGCTTATCTTGATTGGCTAGCTTGTCTTGTTTTTCTAGCTTATCTTGTTTTTCTAGCCTATCTTGTTTGTCCTGGCGAGACCTTCTATCATGCTTTTTGTTAAAATTTTTATTAGAATTTTTTTTTGGACTTCTGAGGGGCAGTTGACTGAGAAGTTATGTAGAAATCCGAAAGGGAATCACTCAGAGAAACCGGCGCATTTCCCAAGTTCGGGGAAAGTGTCGAGTTCCTTGCACGTTTGTCTGGAGGAGGGTAACCCTCAATTAGCGCATTCCTCCCCTCCGTCCTCCTCGCTGAGGAGGATCTCCGGATGCGAGGGGGGGGGTGTCCCATCGCCGAAAGAATCGCTGCTCACAATGACTTGCGGATGGCCCTATATCGAACAAGTTGCTTACCAGCAATCAAAAAAGGGGAAAAGAAAAGGAGAGCCAAATGGTTTAATAAGAGCAAAATAAAGGCACAAAGGTAGACTGAGACGTTTGTAGCGAAGAATAAATGAAAACGAAGGCTTCAAGAAAGTTCCTTCCTATATAGGCTTATAGGAGGAGCGAACAGAACGTGTCGACCGACTCGTTCGCCATCTTTTTTCGTTCCCGAAAAGAAGTATTTTTATCTGCTAAGATTTTGGTTTCAACAATTATTTGGAATTTAATAGTTTAAATAGTTCCATTCTTAGTCAACAAAAATTTTTGTCGACTTTTCTTCGCTCTTTTTAAAACCTATCTTTTGAGGTTTATTTTCTGCACTTATGCGTTCAGTATGACGTGGTGCCTCGAGTAATTTTAGCTCGTGCTTTAGGTTTTTTTGTTTGGATAAAATAATAATAATAGTATTAGCGGACAGAATTTTGCTACAGGCTGGTCTGAAGTAGTCAGCCACTTCAAGCTAATGGACTCTGCGAAGGAATTTAGCAATATGTCTTAGCCTATCGTCTTCAGTGGTCCATTGGACTTAGTCAAAAATGCAGTTACGCCTAATCATAGATGTCTCAGCGACCTTGAGGATTTCTCCATAAACGCAAGATTTTCTTAATGCTACCGTGCGCCGACTATGTAGAATGAAGAGCCATTTCCAGACTATATTTATTTTTCGCTTCGAAGCTCAACTAGTTATCCTAAGTCGAAGTTATCCTTCTCTCACTCAAGAACGCAGTTTGATTTTCTCCTCGGAATGTCGTCTACTATTCGAGTAGTTCGCCGGAGGGCGCATTCTTGTCAGAACCTGGACCTGAGGTAGTTTATGCCTTTACTTTTCTAATGAAATCGGATTTTTCTATCGCATAAGTGAATCCTTTTACGGGTACGTTGGTGTCAATTTGAAGAATCTTTAGAGCCTAACTCTCGTCCTTCAGCCATTCCGTTTACTTCCAGTTCGTGGTTTCATTTTACCTTATGAAACCTTTCCACTTTGAAGAAGTCAAGCCTTCGTAACATTTCTATGCACTCTTTTGAAACGAATTCTTTTCTCGCCATGGATGTTCTCCCGATGCAAGAGACAGTCCTAGTTAAACCTGCAGATCTTTTATTATTGATTTAAACGCAACTTTTTCGTTTTAAGCGGGTTTTATTCCTTTCAATTTTATTGTTGGATTTTTTTGCCTTACTCTTTTATTCTAAGTCATTATATACATTTAATTTTTTTTTGTCTGCGCCCTTTTTCTTTTAGGAAGTCTGTATTGTCTTTACCTCGTTGCGACCGAAAAGTTTTTGTTTTCCTACTGTGCTGTCTTCCCTACTTTTGTTTTTTTTTTGTGTAGTGAAATATGTTGCCGTATCCCTGAAAAGTGTGAACCTCCTTCGTGTTTTGGGGTGACGAGGTAAGCTTCATCATTAATTAGAAGAAAATGTAAACCCTGCTTTTCTTAGTTGCTTTTGTAATTATCAATTTTTTTAGTGTTTAGTTTTTTGGTTTTGTTGTACTACCTAATTTTTTTTTTGTTTTTCGTCCTGATTCCGATGCCCTTTGGATCTACTACACTCCTGTATTTGGAGTCACACTTCGGATTCCATATCCTTCAGCCCTCGTCTTGGACTAGTATATCCCAGGTCACCTAGGTCTTAGTTACTTCTTGTTGCGATCATCAATTTCAAATCGTTCGGCAACAATTCCGACTCTAGTGATTTCTATTCTTCACAAATATATCTGTCACTTAAATTTTTAATTTTTTTCTTTAATTTTTTTATAGTTCCAAGCACGGTCTATAGATATACATTAGTACTAATATACATGGTCATCGAGCTCCATTGTTAAAATGAAGCTAACGTTTCTAGCTCCCAATAGGGCGGGAACTCTATTGAAAAGTGGCGCTGCATGTACAATCGGCCCAAAAACGCCTGGAGCGCCACCCTATCGACAGACAAACTTTACTTTCATTTTCATTTTCAATGAAAAACCTCTATCGCAGGTCACGGTCGGCCTTGGTCAACACCTACTAAAGAGAAAGCCTCTGCACGGAAACGTCATACATTATTATATCGAAGCCAACGAGAAAGACAGGCCTCGAAGCAGAAAAGTCACCTGACCAACTGGGTCCGAACAACAATCCAATCTTCATTGTCTCCATGTTGGATTTTAACAATCAGTATTTTTTCGTTTGTTGGAAACAATGAAGGTTGGATTGTTGTTCGGACCCAGATGGTCAGGTGAGTTTTCCGCTTCGAGGCCTGTCTTTCTTGTTGGCCTCATTATTATATCATCATAGTAGTGCATTGTTATTAGTCTTTCTACCAATAATAAGCCCTGAATTTGCACTACTATGATGATGTACAATGTATGACGGTTTCCGTGCAAAGGCTTTGTCTTTAGAAGGTGTTGCCTTGGTGCGAAGTATGCGGCACCTGGCGCGATCTGTTTTCCTTAGCTTTTCGAAACAATGGAAAATGGCGAAAGCTCAATGACCATGAATATCTATAGACCGTAGTTCCAAGCAATGATGTATATTAAATATAGACTCCGAATCGTATTGTTAACAACAGCAAAAAGTGAAGCAAATTGAGCCATGGCAGTTCTGGGCAGGAGTGAGCCGTGGAATAATTAGCTGTCTGGCTGCTTTGTTTTTGAAGATTTTGGGCCCGAGGAATAATTAATTCAAAACCATTATTCAAAGTTGTTGTGCGTACAACTGTACAAACAGACAAGAAAAAGGATCAGGAATCATTTTCCACAAAACTAAATCAAAAATACGTAACTAAAATGAAAATACGTTACTGAAAGACAATCGAAACGAAATTGAAATTGAAACCATGATGGAAAAATTGTTTATAAAATATAATAAAATACTTCAAATACAAAGTAAACGAAAAGATAAGCTTATCACTCCGTGATCGGCCTGTGAAAGAATTATTATTAATCAGCTACTCTCATGTTTAGCCATGTGTTTTGCATCATCTTCACTCACTTTCAGCCATGACTGTTCTGGGCATGGAGCTTCCCAATTTGCTTCAAGTTACAACAATAGGATTCGGAGTCTATCTTTAATATACGTCATTGGTTCCAAGCAATTGTTCGATTCGTTTTTTTCTTGAACAGTTTCTCTACAGCTTCGAGGTTGACGTTTTTTGAATATTCCCTCAAGTGCGTAGGATTCTCGGCGGACATTCTACTCTTTTGTCTGTTTTATTGGTGGCGTTATCGCCTTTACTTCTTTAATTATTGTAAAGAAAAACCAAATAAGATTTACTTATTCAATATTTGTAATTTTCTTCTTTTATTAATTGTTCTGATAATAAAAAGCAGCAAATTTGCTTGGAATTCAAGGACTATTTGTTTAACCGACATAACTGAATCATTGATAAATAAACAAAGGGATATCACGAGGTAATTAAACGAAGTCTTTTCTGGCTTAACTTTGGCTTAAAATCATTTAAAACATTAACGAGTTTCTTTTAATAACGGATATAACTAGGGGAGGTCTTATTTCGGTTAACTTATCGTTAAAAGTTGTAGTCAACTCTGGGTCTTGGGGTCACTGAACCAGTCTTTCTAGGGTAGCTGTGCGTGTCACAAAAGGGGCACGCAACAGTGCACAAATTTACACACGTGTATAGACAATTTGCGCATCTGTACAGCTTATTTACATAAGCTTACACAAATATGTACATAAATTTACACATTTGTCTACACGATATATACAAGTTTACACACGGATATACACTTATTCACACAGGTTTACATATGTCTATACACTTATTTACACAAGTTTACACTTTTGTACACATCTGTATAGCATGTTTACACATTAATACACACAGGTACACAAATTTACACAGACTTATACACAAATTTACACGCGTGTACACAGGCTGACATACATATTTACACAAATTTACACACGTGTATGCTGATATATACACAAGTTTACATTTGTATATAGACCTGTATTTGTATTTCATCATCTTTATAGTCAAAATTCGCCAGCAGAAGATAGAACTGCAAGTTTGTAGGCAGAAAAAAGGATTTTAATGATAAATCTGTTGCTAAATTCTAAAATAACAATCGCCGTGTTCATAGAGTTGACAGGTCTTGAACGGTAGACAACAGTAAGAGGAGAAACTACATCTTTTTAAAATTTTTAAACATCATTTTTTTTTTATAAAATCATTTATTGATTTAAAAATACAATCAACTTATAATGTACAATGCAATAAATTCTCCATCACCTAACAGAATGGACGATGTCCACGTAACTTCTTGTAACAACATTGTCAACACTCATTCCGGGTCTGAAAGCATGACTCGTTGTGCCTTCCTGCAAAAATTATAAAAATAAAGCAACTAATGGCAGTTTTCCGAAAGATCAAAATAATGATATATTTACTGCAGCTTTCATTTCCATTTTGATATAATAGTTTTAATTTTTACATATTTTATCGTTAAATTCACGACAGTTTTCAGACTTGAAGTATAGTAATTTATGAAGAGTTGAAGTGTAAATTATGTTTAATTTTAACATTAAAAGACTATAAACATTTCGGGAATTTGCTATCCTTTTGTCAAGGATAGCGCGTAGTGTCCGTGCATGGTTCAAAGAGCACGCGGATGCGTGTACGGTGCTCCCTTGTTTGGTTGTGAGAGCTGGTTTTGTCCGATAATGAAAACCCAGTTCATGTAATCTGTTTCTTAGTTTTTTGTCACTCACTTTCACACATGACTTAGCCCATTCACTGTTCATGTCTTTGAAAGGTCTGTTTTCTCATGTTCTTGCACAGTTTCCTCAATTCTCGATCTTGTCTCAGAGTTGTTGCCTTTGGTCTTCCACTTTTTTTTTTGCCTCTTAACGGATCCTGTGGTCTTGAATTTCTTCCATAAGTTGGAAACTTCATCTTCTGTGCATCCAAAGCACTTGGCTACATCTTGCTTGTCGCCACGTTGCAAGTTTTCAGTTATTCTTGTTTTCATATCATCGGACAGCTGCTTTTTTGGAGCCATTATTAATGGAGGTCGACTTTAAAATGAATAATAAAATGTGTTGATTGCTGTCATGGAATAGCTCATTTAACAGAAAAGGGAGGTAGGTGAAGATTCAGGAATATAAAATGCAATTTACAAGTGAAATGGCACATATTAGTTTCTTATTTCTCAAGATTATGCGTATTAGTTTTTATTTTCCACAGAAGAGTTCCTTCTATAATTTTTGATGAAAATCCAACCATTAGAAGTCTACATAAAAAATGGGTTATGAAAATCAAATATAGCTCTTTACCAATAAATTATTTTCCAAATGATTTTACGAGTAATGCGTTTTTAATTCATTTGTTTAGATGCACCGCAATGAGTTGGAATACATATTAGTTTTTTCTTTCCAGGGGTTGTATAAAATCTTGCACACTTGTTATCACCACCGACGTATTAGCAAAATTAATGCTTTTATGTAACGAAATCTCCTTAAGTGCGGCCCTTTATGTTCTGAGGCATGATTTTTCTTCAATTCAAAGCATGATATTCTTTCCTACTGGCATTCCTGTTTCAAACAAGTTCACGCAGCGCCCTTCGTAAATTGCATAGTAATTTTAGCCAAAGAAATAAATCGACAAATTTTGATTAATTGCGTATTTAACTTATCAATATTTTGTCACATTCACAACCAAAATGCCGCCTTTTAGATTTCCCGCCCTGGTCAAATGTCCATGTTGTCCGCCCCTAGAGCGGGCTTAGGTTAGTCAGAAGCAAATAAAGTGCAACGCCTGGCCCACTTTCTCTTCCTTGCTCCAACGTCAACCACGGAGAGCCACTGATAGACTGAATCATCACATGACATGAAAAGTGGGTCTTTTACAATAATATTCATCTATTTTACCAATGATTATCTTCAGAAAAGCCGGCCCAGTGGGCGAAAACGCTGGAGCGTACAAAGAATCCGTCAGGTTGTGTTTGTTCTCCGAATGTAAAAATTTAATAATCATGTTGAATACTCTGGATGGGGTTAGGAAATATTAGAAATGACCTAGTTGTTGGCGCGCTCATAAAACCTATCGAACTAACCAACAGGACCTCCGAGAAAGATCCCAAACAGGACCTGTACGTGAAGAAAGTGTGGCTGACCGTTCTCTGGATAGCACTTGGAGTAATGCACTTCGAGGTGTTACTGTTAGATCAATGTCAAATTTATGTGTGCTGTGATATGCTTCAACGGAATCTTCAGAAACTCCTCAACAACAACCTTTATTAGTAAATCGCAAAGGCCGTACTGCTACAGGTGTATGCAAGATAGCGTACAGCCGTTAAGATCTTGCAGTTTGGGTGGGTAACTGTGCTCCATCTCTCCATACACATATGCCATCTCTCCCACAGATTATCATCTGTTAGATCATTGAATAATCATGCACAAACGACAGTTTAGATATCGTCAAGCCCTCGAAATAGAGTTGGAGACTTTTTTCACCTCCAAAATCAAAGTATTTACTAAAGACATGGGATTTACATTTCCCAGCCGTTCTGGATATGTTATTAATTGTAAGTGGGTTTTTTTTTAGGAATAAATTGAATTACTAAGAATAAAAACTGTGAATTTTTAATCTAATAATTATTTGTAATATCTTACAATATAACACAATATTACCAATTTAAAAGATAAATTTTTATATCAATTATGAATACATGTATAGTAATTACGAGTAAAATCGTTTACTTATTCATTATTGATATTAAAAATTCATCGTTTTAATTGTTAATATTTTGTTATATTATAGAATATTACATCAGGTTATTTTAATAAATTGAATAGTTTTTTTTACTGAAAATACACCAGAACTTTTTAATGATCTGATATAAATTCCATAATATCATAGTTTCCTGTACACCAAAACTTAATACTATCAAATAATTTCAATGAATAAAAATTTGAATGAGCAGTTTTTCCTCTAAGACATGGAATTTACATTTCCCAACTGTTGTGGATGTAAGGGTTTTTTTAGGTATAAATTGAATTACTAAGAATAAAAACTGAATTTTTAATATCATAATAATTATTTGTAATATCTTACAATAGAATACAATATTACCAATTTAGAAGATAAATTTTTATATCAATAATGAATACATGTAATGTAATTATGAGATATATTGTTTACTTATTCATTATTGATATTAAAAATTCACCGTTTTAATTGTTAATATTTTGCTATATTATAGAATATTACAAGCGGTTATTGTAATAAATTGAATGGTTTTTTTACTGAAATACACCAGAACTTTTTAATGATCTGATATAAATTCCATAATATCATAGTTTCCTGAAATCCTATGTAAATTCGAGATAGATGTTATATGATTATGTTAGATATTTCTAAAACATGGCAGGGGACAAGTATTGTAGTACTGGATTTATTCTATTAAAAATCTTCTTTGCAGGATTAATTATTTATTAGTCAAAACTCATTCCACTTTTACAAAGTATAGCCTCTATCCGAGACATCAACTTTTGTTCAGGGTCCTACCACCCTGTGTTTAAATTTAGGGGGAAAAAAAATAAAAAAAAAAGTCAGAAATATAATTAATCTTTTGTTTTTGATGGAAAATCAGTTTTCTTTATCCTTTTTATATGGAAGTATAGAACAGACAACACATGAAACTGACGGCATCATTAGAACTCTCGCTTTTTACTCTCATTAACAGGAAATAAAAGGATACATTCCAGAGTGGTGAGCGTTCACAAATGACATCTTACCAACACGCCCCCTTAAACTTAGTAAAGTTTAAATATAACGCTCGCCACAGAATATAAAATTATAATTGGCAAATACAAAAAAAAAATTATTTCAAAAGTCCCATCTTTTCTTCACACAGCTGTTGTTTTTCTCTGGTGACTGGCTTTGTCAAAAAATCTGCAGTCATCTCCGATGTGGGACAGTATTGCAACTGTATCTTCTGGCGTTCAAAGGCTTCCTTTACAAAATGGAAACGAATATCAATGTGTTTCATCCTGGTGTTTGATCCAGGGTTCTTTACGGTCATTATTGTTGACTGATTGTCGCAAAATACAACGGTTTTGTCAGCAAGTTCCTTAATTTTTGGGTAGTGGAGATTCAGTTCCTGTAGAAATTGTTGAATCCATATTAACTCTTTCACTGATTCTGTCAATGCAATATACTCTGCTTCACAGCTACTCAATGCAATAACTTTCTGTTTTGTTGATTTCCAAGCAACTGCTGCTCCTCCAAACGTAATGCAATAACCAGATACTGATTTCCTGTCACCCAAATCTGAAGCCCAATTGGCGTCAGAATATACTAGTAAGTCCTTGTCGTTGCGCTGATAAATCAGTCCTTTATCTACTGTTCCTCTCAAGTATCGAAATATCCTTTTTACTGCTGTCCAATGGTCCTCTTTGTAACAATCATTAAATTGACTTAGTAAGCTTACGGCGTAGGTGATGTCAGGTCTCGTTTTTACTGCTGCATGCATCAGGCTGCCTATCGCTTCTCTGAATGGTCTATTTGTTTCTGTCCGTTTCTCTGTACACTCTGTAATCTTAGCGTTAGTCTCCATTGGTGTAGCTACCGGTTTACATTCACTCATTCCAAATCTTTTAAGAATTTCTTCCAAGTATTTTGACTGATGAAGTTTCAAAGTGCCTTGTTCTCTGTTGCGTTCAATCTGCATCCCAAGTAAATAATGTGCTTGTCCTAGGTCCCGTATAGGGAAAGATTCTTGTAGATTTTCCCTGAATTCGCTTATTAATTCATTGCTGTTCCCTATGACGATTAGGTCATCAACGTACACTGCAACTATCAAAACGTTTTCGTCGATATTTTTTGTATAGACACAGGAGTCTGTTTTCAGTCTTCTGAAACTTTGTTTTGTTAATTCATCATGGAGTCTTTCATACCAACGTCTGCCAGACTGCTTAAGACCATAAATGCTCTTCTTTAGGAGGCACACTTTATTTGTGTCACAATTAAATCCGGGAGGTTCCTTCATGTATAGCTCCTTATCGACAGTTCCATGTAGATAAGCCGTATGTACATCAAATTGGCGCACTTCTAAATCGTATTGTGTTGCAACTGCCAATAGGGTACGAATAGTTTCTGTTTTTACGACTGGGGAAAAAACCTCTTCATAGTCCATACCCTGTCGCTGTGAAAAACCTCTTGCGACCAATCTTGCCTTTCTGCGTTCTATTGTCCCGTCAGCATTGTATTTTGTCTTCAGCACCCATTTACAACCAATACGGGTATGCCCTTTGGGTAAATCCACGAGTACCCAAGAATCATTCAGCATTAAGCTATCGTATTCATCCTTCATGGCTTCACGCCATTCATGAGAATGTGGGCCGTTCAGGGCTTCTTCCACTGTCTCTGGGTCTGGATCTGGTCCATTCATGTTATTTTCTGTAGACGTTTGTGATGTATATCCGTAATAGTCTGGCTTCCTCAATGGTCTTCCGAATCTGGATGTTTGTATTTCGGTATTTCTTGTTTGAGTCGCTCCACCTTCTGAGCTTGGTTCTGGCAGTGCATCTGACAAAGTAACTGTCAACTGTTCTGCGTCTTTGTGTAATGATCCATTTCCTTCAAGGTGTAGGGTATCAGTTTCAAAAAATGTAGCGTCTCTGCTTCTGATAATTTTTCGGGTATACGGGTCGTAAAATCGATATGATTTTGTTTTCTGTGAATACCCAACAAATATATGTCCTCTGGTTTTAGGGTCTAGTTTTTCTCTCTTATTTATCATTACTTGACTTTTACATCCCCATACTTTCAAATGTTTCAGGGAGATTTTTCTGCCTTGCCACATGACTTCGGGGGTACGAAAATTTTGTAGACTCTTTGTAGGAATTCTATTACGCAAGTAGTTTGCCATCGATATTGCTTCTGCCCAAAGATATTTGGGGGTTTCAAATCGGTTCAGAAGGCAACGACTCTTCTCAAGTAAGGTGCGATTTAATCTTTCGGCTGAGCCGTTCTGTTGCGGGTTTCCAGGCACAGTTGTCTCATGTTTGATCCCTTCCTTACGTAGATATTCTCGAAACTCTTTATTTACATATTCAGTTCCATTGTCACTTCTTAATGTTTTAATGACTTCGCCTGAATATTTTTCTGCTTCGGCTTTAAATTCGACAAAGTATTTGAAGGCTTCGTTTTTGTTTTCATAAAATAAACCCATGACTTCTTTGTATAATCATCAAGGAACGTTATAAAATACTTGTTGCCTCCCGCGGACTGTGGGTTGAAAGGACCACATACGTCAGAATGAACCAATTCTAATTTATTTGATGATGTCCTTGTTGAAGTGGGGAATGGGGCTTTTGCTTGTTTTCCTTTCGCACATTCTTCACAACTGAACTGCGAGTCCTTGTCTGAAATATATTTTATTTTTAAAGTATTTAGCACTTTCTTCAATACCTTCTTGTTTGGATGTCCCAACCGTTCGTGCCAGAAACAATGTTGGTCTTCGTTTTTTACCATGTTAACGTTGCTTGTTTTCTCATTAGAACAATCGAGGATGAATAATCCCTTTTTATATGTTCCAGTTCTAATTAACTTTCTCTCTGGTGGGGCACTATAGATTTTGGCTTGGTCATTAGCAAAGACAACTTTAAGTCCCTTTTCCACCATCTTTCCAACTGATAGAAGGTTGGTTGACAACTCTGGTACTAACAATGCATCTGTTATCTTCCGTTTAATCGTTTTATGTTGTACACTGGCATTAATATAAACTGATTCACTTCCTATTGCATTTACTTGTGAGTGGTTAGCCATCTTTACGGTATGATCCTTAACAGTTTGAAATGTGTCAAATTCGTCTTCCTGACATGCCATATGTTGAGTAGCGCCGGAGTCAAGAATCCACTCTTTACTCATGTCGGAATTTTGTGTGCTATTAAAAGCATATGTTTTTTCTGATGCGAAGAATGAAATCTCAGATTCATTTACTGAATTAGGCAATCTTTGCCTCACGAAAAGGTCTAAATTTACTTCTACACTGAGATGCGTAATGCCCCATTTTATGGCATCGATAACACTTAATACTTCTTTTGTTTTGTTGTTTAGGTTTATCATTTGCCTCTGATTTTGTCACGTGCTTCTTAGTTGTCAAAGCTATGTTATCATTGTCTTTATTTAATTCGCCTGCACGTTTTCTTCTCATGGCTTCCTGTAGAATGCGACTTTTGACTGTCTCTGTATTTAAGTCATCCGGTACTCGGAGTGACATAACTAGTGCTTCCCAGGATTTTGGTAATCCCACCAACAATTGCATGGCAATTCTTCTGTCGGGTAAGATTTCGCCTGCCCTGGCTGATTCTTTTACGAGTTCCGTCATTTTCGCTACGTACTGCTCCACGCTGCCAGACTCAACTAGTCGCAAAGCGCAAATTTCAGTCTGTATTTGAATTTGTCTCATGAGTGATTTATCCTCGTATGTAGCTTGTAAATTATCCCATGCTTGTTTTGCTGTTTGAACATCTTCTAAATATGCATGTACTGTGACAGAAGTACACAGTACGATTTCAGCTAAAGCTTTGGCATTTATATTATCCGATACTGGGAGAGGTCGGTTTGCCTCATCAACTCCGGGTTCTATTGCTTTCCATAGCTCTTTCGCAATTAAAACCGATTTCATCATAAGTCGCCATGATTTATAGTTTTCACTTCCCGTCAATTTTTCAATTCTGTATGCGCTTGTTTCTGCCATGATTCTATATAGAGTAATTGTACTTACAGTAATGAGTTTCTCGCTCGCTTCGGGCGTGGCTCGATCTGCCCTCCTTTGTCAGTGTGTGGATCGTTGTCTCCGCGCCGTAATAAAATTACTGGAGCAGTTAATTATCTCACAAATATTAGTTCATATAGTTCTTGACAGTGTATACGTGTTATTCTTGTTCTGCTGGACCCATAACCTGATGGAAAATCAGTTTTCTTTATCCTTTTTATATGGAAGTATAGAACAGACAACACATGAAACTGACGGCATCGTTAGAACTCTCGCTTTTTACTCTCGTTAACAGGAAATAAAAGGATACATTCCAGAGTGGTGAGCGTT
>JAHWFO010026100.1:0-123694 GCA_023313115.1 Rhysida immarginata
AGAATCTGGGTTCGAGTCGCTTGGATATTACCAGGGAGGACATGCGCCTGATGGCGGAAGATCGCGATCGCTGGAGATCCTCCATAGGGCTGCTGCCCCCGCGACCCTAATGAATAAGCGGGTTTGGAAACTAAATAAGTAAGTAACATCTCGGACCGGATTTCATCATCACCTGCAGCTTTTCCAGTCTTCAGGGACTTAATTGCCCATCTGACTTCTGTTTCAGTGATACTACCGTGACTATTCTCTGCTCCAAGGTGCACCTCATGTGCCTCAATTGTTGCTGTCACCGGATTAAGAAGAGATGAAAAGTATTCCTTCCACCTATGCAATACGCTCTTCTCCGTTTTCAGAAGTCTCCCATCTGAAATCTTAATAGTTTGTGATGAAAGAGACTTTTTTTCCACGGAGGCGGCGCATGGTCTGCCAGAACACCTTGTTTGCTGAACCATAGTCTGCCTCAAATTTCTCCCCGAACTTCTCCCAGGCCTTGGCTTTAGCTATCGATACTGTCTTTGTTGCTGCTTTTCGCACCTCAGTGTACCGCACTCGACTCGAAGTTGACTTATTTGCAAGTCATAGCAAATAGGCTTCCTTCTTTGCCTTGACAGCTTCTTGGACTTCACCGTTCCACCATGCAGTCCTTTTCTCACCACCCTGCGCCACACTCAGCCGCTTACGACCACAGCAGAATGCAGCCGAAGTAATCACAGCAGTTGTAAACAACTGCCACTCCTCTTCAACAGTACCACGATCACTGGGTAGTTCTTTGAAAGTTGAAGATACGTTATCTGCAAAGGTCTTCCTCACAGCTCTATCCTCCAATGCCTCCCATTTGATGCGCCAAGTTTGTCTGAACCAAGTATTTCGCTTGGTTGGCATGGATTCAGAGAACTGCAAAGTGCAGACAACAAGGTGGTGATCAGTTGATAGTTCTGCCCCTCTTCTCAAACGAGTATCCAACACCGATCGGAATAAGTCGGCTGACACGATTACAAAATCAATCAGTGACTTCTGGTCCATTGCATCCCTGTACCAGGTATACTTATGGACATCCTTGTGCTGGAAGAAGGTGTTTGTGATGGAAAGTCCATTGTTGCAACGGAGATCCAACAAGCACCTCCCATTCGCATTTAAATCGGGGTCACCATTCCTCCCAATCACGCCCATCCACGTTTGGTCATCAGCCCCTACATGTACATTGAAGTCGCCCACCAGGATGACAGAATCTGCACTCCCTCTCCTGCAGCATCAACTTCATCTAGAAAAAGTGGTTACTCTGTGACTGCATTCGGAGCATATGCAACGAATAGAGAGAGAGAGAGACAGTTTCCCTATCTGAAGCCTCAGGAGACACAGTCTTCCACCCAAGGGGGTCCAATCTGCAACATAATCTGCCAGCCGGAGACTTGTGAGTATTCCCATTCCCGCCTGGGCAGTCATGTTAGGGTCGACATCAGAGTAGAAAAGCTTCCACCCTCCTTCTAAGTCCACAGTTCCAGAACTCGGGCGTTTCGTAGAGGTAATACCTATGATATCCAGTCAATACCGTTTGGTTTCCTCCACTAACTCTGATTCCTTTCCTGTCATGGAGAATACGTTCCAAGTGCCGATTGACAGCACCCAATCCCATTGTCGCTTTACCCGTTTCTCCTCTTGGGTAAAGGCATGCCCCCGACCGTTTCCCCAAGCGCATAGCGAGTGCACTGGTGGGGCTTCTCGGAGGTATTGCTCCGAGATAACAGCCGGGAGACTGTCGACTATTTTTCGAACGAGAGCCTCTGCCTAACTCCCGAACGCGGGTGACTTTAACCTGCGCCACACCCGATGCAGTATGAATTCTCTCATTCGTCGACATCATGAGATGCATGTTTGTTTGGACACTCTTCGTCTCACTTCTCAACCATGACATTTCTGGTAAGGGTGACCCTAAAGTAGCAGTGCTAGAACCAGCATAGCTCACAGAATCCCTGAAGCACCCAAACCCCTGAAAAAAGGTAAGGGGGCATCCACTCAGGGGCATAATTTGCATAAACCCGTTCTGTGTAGCGATCATGAGTAGAAAAGGAAAGGCTGGGAGAATTCTCAACATTCTGAGGCCAGCTGCTTTCGATGGCTCTTACCTTATGGGACCGTGCTTTGTTAGTCAAGCTGTATTATCAGCGGAACGAGAATGCCAATGCTGCCCTTAATGAATTTCGGCGATTACAGAAATTGCGAAAAGGACCGATAAGCATAAACTTACAAAACAGGATTCAACTATTTGAAACTACAGGAACTCTAGCACAGCAACCAGGGCAGGGACGCAAAGCGGTTAGTCAGCAACAAATTGAAGAAGTTGCAACTGCTGTTGTCGAACAGGAGATGGTGAATGTGCAGTGTACCAGCAGTGATCAGGTCAGTATCCGGCGCACACAGATCCTGCATCAGATGTTGAAGTTTTACCCGTATAAAATCTCTTCTGTTCAAGAATTGCTCCCTGGCAGTGCCACCACCTGATGGGATTTTTCATTGAAATTCTTAGCACGGATGCAAGTTCATGGTACAGTCAACCAAAGGAAATAATCCATGCCAGTTTAATACTTAATATTACATTTCATTCTAATGTGTTGTTTAAATAGCTTTTATAATTATAATTATTTTAATTTAATAATTTTAATAATGCTAACTCTAAATGTAATATTAAATTATTAAAAATAAATTAATATTGAAACGGTAAAACTTAGATTAAAATTCAAGTGTGGATTATTTCCCTTTGATGACTGTACATTGCAGTGGCTTATTTTATGGAGTGACGAAGCACACTTTCATTTGAACGGTGGCATTAATGCACACAATTGTCGCATTAGGGCTGCGAATAATCCACACGTTTGTGTGCAGGAGTCTCCCCACTTGCCAAAAGTCATAGTGTGGTTTGCCTTTATAGCATCTTTTATCATCGGTCCTTACTTTTACTAGGAAAATCATGCAAGTGGACCAGTGACTTGTACCATTACAGCTGACAGGTATGCTGATATGCTACAGAACTTCATGGTTCCACAACTGCAGCAATGAGGATGTCTCGATTCGACGACATTCATGCAGCATGATGCATCACCCCACATTGGATGTAAGGTACCGTGAGTGTGTTGCGGCAACACTTCTCTGACAGCAGAGTCATTAGTCGTGCATTTTCGATGGTATGGCCATCGAGGTCGCCCGATCTCAATCCTTGTGAGTTTTGGTTGTGGGGATTTCTTAAAAGTGTTGTGTATCAAGGACATGCCCCCAATATCGCAACATTGAAAGACTGAATAACGTTACAGGTGAGACAAATTATATGTTGCGAGGCACAGTGGAAAATGTACATTATATGAAGTTCTTGGAACGTCACAATGGTGGTCATATTGAACCTCATTTGTAAGTTATAATCATTTGTTGTTAATAAAATTGATCATTCACTATTCACACCGATACACTTTTGCAGCACCAAAATTTTATTGGTGGCGATTATTTGTATATTTTTTTTTTTTTTTTTTTTAGAAATCGCATGGTCCACTATGTACACTTATCAAATTTGGTTTTGTTTCATCCAATACTTTACTCACCAGAAGGCTCTGGATAACTCATGTTATTTTATAATCACCCTGCATATGTAATAATGACCAACAATGCAAGGAAAAATCTGTGCCAACAGTCGGTTGTTCATGTTTTATAATGCATCAACAAGTGTTGATGAAATTAAATAATAAACAAGTATGTCACGAGTGAAATAGAACTAAAGCCACAGCCAGGGGTGAAAAAACATCAGATCAGACTATTGTTTTTTTTCATTCTACAGGGAGTTTCTAAATTATCTCCTGTAAATGTTTATTACTCAAAATCTATTACAGATTTTAACAGGATTTTTTTTATTCACAAAGAAAAATTCAAAAAAGTTTTATAGCATACCCTAATAAATTTCAATTTATTACCATTTATGGCGTGAAGGACGTCAAAGCGAAATTCGATTACCTCCCATGTTCGGGCTAGCCTTTCGGGAGTGATTTCAGCGATTGTTTCAATTATTCTGTTCTTGAGAATTTCAATATCATCAACGTTGGTCTTGTACACTCTCTCTTTCACATATCTACAGAAGAAAAAATCCAGAAGGTTCGCATCGGGTGAGTGAGGAGACTTAGGGATTGGCCCATCCCTTCCAATCCTAACTTGTAGGCCTCAGTGAGGAGATGCTCCATCTTGTTGGTAGACTGTGTTGGACTGCAGGAATCACGTAGTTCTCCAGCACAGCTAGGTAGGTTGCAGCAGTAATGGTGTCTTCAGTGAAAAAGAACGGTCCGATTACTCGATCATGCATTAAACGCACCAAACAAACCTTTGAGCTGTCGCGTATATGCTCCCTTATAACGTGGGGTTTTTTTTAGCCCCAAATGCGGCAGTTGTGTCAGTTTACTGCTCCAGAAGTATGGTATGTTGCCTCGTCAGAAAACAAAATTTCTTCGAGGAAGGTGGGATCATTGTCGATTTTTTGGAGCACATCCTCAGCAAAATTCTTGTGCTTTGGTCAGTCATCTGGCTTCAGTTCATGCATCATCTGGATTTTGTAGGGTGTAAGACGAAGGCCGTGCTTCACTATTTTATGTACGGATGTCATTGGCATATCCAATCTACGAGCCTCTTGGCAAAGTGATTTACTGGGACTACGATCGAACACCTCCCTGACCTTTTCTACTCTCTGTAATGTGTCGCCGAAGATCTACCAGCACCCTTTTTGTGTAATAGGCTGCCTGTGTTTAAAAATGTTTCTTGCCATAACTTAATTGACTTGTGATTTGGAGGATCCTTTTTAAACTTTGTTTGAACATTCTCTGAAGTGTAATCATTGGCTTAAATTCCGCAAGCCATAACATGCACTGAGCTTTTTCTTGAACACTCGCCATTGTTTACTGCGCCTCGCAAAAAATGGAACAAGGTCCAACTGCATGTTTCATTATCAACTCACGCGAGGGTAAGAAACTTTTTGAGTTTTTCTTTGTGAATAGAAAAAAAAATCATGTTAAAATCTGTAATAGTTTTTGAGTAATAAACATGTACATGTATAATACAGGAGATAATTTAGAAATACCCTGTATTTCCTTCCATTATCTTTTTTTCTGGCACTGTATCAAACTCACTCAACTATTCACAACATTCCAACATGAGCGAAGTCGAGTAGAACTGCTAAAGGGCCATTGTTGAAGAGGCCATCCATTGGAAGCATTTTAAAAGAATTCTCTTCGATTTTCAATATGAATTTTTACTATATTAATTCTAAGCTTTTTTCATGTGTTCATTTTTTCTCTATGTTCACTTTCAGATATTGTAAAATTTCATCAGAAAAGAGCCCTGAGCAACGCCGGATATATCAAGCTAGTGAATAATAAACTACTGAATGCTATAGAAAGTTTGCATATTTCTAAAGTACACAAAGAGAAATCAATGAACTGGAGAATGGTACCTTTGAATCATTGATTCTTTTCAAACACAAGTACTTCTATTAAACGTCCCCTGTTCAGTCATCTGATTAAATCCTTGATGGATTAAGAGATATTCTTAATTTAACATATTTTGTTGAATGTTCAGACAAATGTTTACAGAAATTAAATGACCACGTGAAAAATAATGTAAGATATGGTATATGCATTCTATTATATTGGCTGCATAAAAGATGCCTATAATAATTAAGATATAAATTATTATTTGAATCGTTTGTTATAATAATAGCAAACAACAGCATAATAACAGAAAGGCTTTATCCCGAAAATAACAATAAAACATGATTGTTATTAGATATTAAAAAAAAAATAAAAAAATAAAAAATCCAACTTCAGCAATAACAAGCGCTTTTAACTTTAAAATTGTACATGTAAAAACAAACAGAAAAGTTAGCAGTGAAAGTGACTGGATTGTATACTCAGAAAAATATACCCTTTTCATCAGTGATAGTTAAATCGACTTCAATCAAAAAGCTAAACTGGTAAGAATTTTATTTGTAATTTTATTTTATATGTTTCTCAAATTTCAAACGAACATCTGTTACCAATGGTATTATGATATTTCAGGGGGACAAAACGGTGTTCAAGCATTCTTAGATATTGATGATAAGTTTACAATCTTACCAGAATGCAAATTGATACAAAAAGGTCAAAACCAAGTAAGAACAATGACTCTTCATAACAATTTAAATCGGTTTTATTTATTTATTTATAAAAAAAAAAAACTATTAAAATGACCCTATCCAGAGCCGGTATGGCCTCTAGGCCGACAAGTGTGGTCTCCGGAGGGTAAAACAAATAAAATAGTTGTTTATAAATTATCTGTATTTTTAATAATTAATATTGATAGATTTTATTATGCAAAATTTATGTTTGTTAAGGATATTATCGTATTTTGCCTTTTTTAGTTTTCCACCAGGTGGCGTTACTTGTTCTTTTTCTCTTCTTACTGTAACACTCATGAAACAAACACTTTGGTCCTTCGAGCCGGATAATATTAGCAACTATCGAAGTTATTTCTCTCGAGGGCGCTGCTTTCATGAGCTCAGTTGATGATTGCCCCTGGTCCTTCGAACTGTTTAAATGTGTTTTTTGCTAAGAAAACATCGTGATGTTTCTTTCCTCCACTTCAGTGCACTGATTGTTCTTCGTATTTTTGACTGCTTCTCGCCGCTCCATGCTGTCATTTGCACATCGCTGATCGTCTTCCCGCCATCGTTTGTTTTCCCGCCATTCCGCCATCTTGTCTCTAGGCGGCTCCTACTGATTCAACTTGCTGGCTTCATCAAACACAATGGATCTTAAAAGAAAACACGCTTCTATCAAGGCTACGCTAACTAGTTTTGAATCCCATGTTCGAGCACTTGAATCTGCAAATTCTTCTACGTCATTGAAAGATCTCGATGCTGTTCAGCTACGGAAACGCCTGCTCGACGCAGGACCGTTGCTCGCTTCGTTTCGTGAGATTCAACTAGAGATCGACGCAGATGAAACAAACGACAACGACTCTGAGTCCGCAGAATTCGAAGATAAGTACTTCAACATAATTGCTATTGCTGAGCATTTGTTAGATAGAAGTATGCCTCACTCAACCTCCCCATCCAGTGCTGTAAGTTCGCACGACAGCTCACGTCACTCTCATTCGTCATCAAATTTGATTAAGTTGCCTACCATTAAATTACCAGAATTTAGTGGAAAGTTTGAAGACTGGCTGAACTTCAAAGACTTATTTAAAAGCCTCATTCATGAAAATAGCTAACTCAGCAATATAAAAAAATTTCATTATTTGCGCGCCTCGCTGGCTGGCAAAGCAGCAGAGGTCGTTAAGAATCTCACCTTCACTGGTGACAACTACACTATTGCTTGGGACAGTCTTCATGATCGGTATGACAATCGAAAGATACTAATTCACAACCTCATGAAGGCCATCTTCGATCTAGAACCCATTCCCAAAGAATCCTCTGCTAGACTACGTGCCTTGATTGATTCACCCAAGAAAAATCTGCGATCTCTGGATTCTTTGATCAATAAAGATCATCAGAGATGCACTCCTCGTCTATCTTATCAACTCCAAATTAGATGACACCACCGTAAAGGAATTTGAAAACAAGACCTCTTTATTCGATGACCTCATTAAATTTCTAGAAAACAAGGCCTCTTTATTGGAAACTCTAAAACAAAGACATACTAAACCCACAAATGAGCGATCCGCCATGTCAAGAAGTTTCGTCTCGACGTCATCCTCTTGTCCAGTCTGCAATAAAGATCACAACTTATACTTTTGTTCCATTTTCAAATTTACGCCTGTAAAAGAAAGTTTTGCCAAAGTAAAGAATTTAAAGTGCTACATAAATTGCCTTTCTTAGGGTCACTTCTCTATGAACTGTAGCTCTAAGCACAGCTGCAATAAGTGCAAAGCTAGACATCATACTCTTCTACATCTTGATCCCATAACCACCCCTGAGAACTCAGTTGTTGAAAAAGATATAGTCACCCTGTCGGCATTGTCCTCTTCCAAACAACGTGCTATTCTCTCCACTGCTGTTGTGGCTCATCATGGTCAAGTTCATCAGGCAAGAGTTCTACTTGATTGTGGTATCACTTCATCGTTTGAAACTTCTATGTAAGAAGCTCCAGCTGCCTCAAACTCCAGTCAACATCAAGAATTCTACTACCAGTGTTTATTGTCGTTGTGAAATTCTTTTGCACTCTCGAAGTGTCCAATTATCGTTTGAAATATCAATGTTTGGTTGTTCCTCAGATTACTAGCCATCTGCCCAATACACCAATTGATCTTGCCAGCATAACCATTCCTCGTGGCCTGAAGATGGCTGATCCTCACTTCAATGTCCCTGGAGAAATCGACATTCTCCTTGGAGTAAATTCATTCTGGCAAATTGTTCTCACTCGGTACATTCCACTTGGACCCAGAATGCCTATTCTGCAAGCTTCTCATTTTAGATCGATTGTAGCTGGTTCGTTTCCTTGCTCTACTGCCCAAGACATTCGTTGTAACTTTAGTCGTAGTTCTATTTGCATTCAAAAGCAATTGGAAAATTTCTGGAAAATGGAAGAACTTTTTACCCCTAAGCTCCGCACCTTGGAAGAAGACGAGTGTGAATCTCACTTTATGAGCCATACCAAGCATGATTCTAGTGGCCGATTTATTGTCAGTATACCTCTTAATAAGTCTCCAGAAGTATTGGGTGATTCATACGAAACAGCTGAAAAATCTCTCCCAAGTCTCGAAAGAAAATTTGCATCCGCGTTACACACAGTTCATGCAAGAATATGAAGACTTGGGCCACATGTCCGTTTGCGACCCTGCACCTTCTGAGGTTTCCTGCTTTTTACCTCATCATGGCGTTCTCAAAGAAGATAGCCTGACTACAAAGCTTCGTGTCGTTTTCAATGCTTCTGCTCCCACTACATCTGGTGAATCGTTTAACTCCTTACAATTGGTCGGCCCTACCATTCAACAAGATCTGTTCAATGTTTTAATCCGATTTCGCAAACATGTCTACGCCTTCCCAGCCGATATAGAAAAAATGCATCGCCAAGTTTTGATTGATGAGTCTCAAAGACCCTTGCAGCACATCTTATGGAGACCTGATCCACATGATGTCATCATAACCTATAATCTGAACACTGTTACTTATGGTACTGCTTCTGCTAGCTTCTTAGCAATTCGATGTTTGTACGAACTGGGTATTGGGTGCGCCCAATCCCCTCCTGAGGTCTCTAGAATCATAAAAGAAAACTTCTACGTTGACGATTTGTTGAGTGGAGCGAACAACATTTCCACAGCAAAGGTACTGTGCAAAAACCTTTCTGCTACTTTACAAACTGGTTGCTTCAACTTACGAAAACGGATCTCGAACGAGCCTCTAATTCTCTCAGATTTCATGGACTCTGACATTCACCCTATCCTAGTTGATATTGGTTCGCATGATACCACAAAGACTATTAGATTGCATTGGTCGCCACTTGATGATAAGTTGACATTCTCTATTTCTCTTACCTCGCCAAAAAGGATAACTAAGCGTGCTATCTTGTCCGACATATCTCAGATTTTCGACCCTCTTGGCTTGCTAGTCCTTGCACTATTATGGCCAAGATGATGTTGCAAGTGCTTTGGTTAGAGAAACTTTCATGGGACGATATTATTCCTCGCTCCTTGTCCACTCAATGGTTGAACTTGAAAGGTGATCTTCCTGCCCTAAACGAAGTTGCCTTCCCCCGACGTATCATCTGCGATGAGCCGAAAAGCATACAGCTTCATAAACTTTCCTAAATCTATCATCATAAGTAACACAAACAATGTTATTATTTTGAGTTTGAATGGAGTATATCATAATATGTTAGTCAAGTTAGGGGGATTTGGGGTTAATTGAGTTCAGGAATGATTTTATATTTCTTTTAACAGAAGCTGGGTTTGGGGCTTGCCTTAAATCCTCAGGCAAGCTAGCCCACCATTGTGTTCCTGCATGGGAGATGCACTTACTTTGGTAGTGACGCTTGGCGAATAGGCAACATGTTATAATAGACATCAACTTGACCTATTATTTTGTTTGCAAGAAAGAGAAAAAAACAAATTTGCAGTCTGTTAGTAACCCAATTGCATGGAATTTGTGAAATGGGTCATTCCACATGAAATCATCTAGGTGAGGTTGCTCAACTATTCACATCTTTATTTTTACACCATTAGTAACCCTATCATTGAGAATTTTAAAACAATTTTTTCAGAAATTATATAGAAATTTTTAAAATTCATTTCAGTCTTTGACTTAATCGACTTCGAAACCAGCAGTACTTGTGAACAATATGATCATTTTTGAAGACATTTGACAAAGGATAGCTTCTATCGGAAACATCAGGTTTTTCAGGGTCTCACCATTCTGTGTTCAGTTTTTAGTATTTGTTACCAGTACTTTTATTGAGGTTCTTGTCTCGTCTTTTTTTTTTTTTTGTGTGTGTGTGTTTATATGGGGTTCGATGGAGTGGTATAGGAGACGAACTATACTTATGGAAGTATGGGTTTACCTGGTGGTAATGTCTCTGACTCCGGTGAATATTTTTGCTTGTAAACGGGACGAATGACTAGCGTGTCATGAGAACGACTATGGCTGGGAGTGAAGAGAGAGAACAGCTGACGAACGTTCATCTCCAAACAACAACAATGGTGGACATAACAATGGAACAAATATAACAGAAACAAACACCACTACAATTATGAGGATCGTGTGCGATAACAATTGAATGTTGATCGCCGACATGACGCTTCCTCCCATCGCACTTAGTTAGGGCGAATACCACTGGGGCGGTTGCCGAGTGCGACCGGAGCGCTGGAGAGTTTCGTTATTTAGACTTGGTTGGTCTCGACGGCGCGTGGTGTCTGTTTCAGAGCGCACTGGAGGTGCATTCTCTTCCGCACCGCTGGAAATGGAGTTGCTGCCATGGTATTGAGTTCATAATCGGCGGCAACCGGGATCACCTCGGTTGGAGTGGCTGGGCAATCCGTTGCTGGGGAAGCGCACTCGCTAAAGCGCACCCGACGAGGCGTTGGTGGTTTCCTCGTTCCTTCTCTGGGTGGCGCACCTGAGTGCTCTATGTCTCGTGGTTTAAGCTGATCGATGTGGCGTTTCGAATAATTGTTGTCAACTGCCACTTCGTAGTGGAGATCTCCTAGGCGACGACTGACAACACCTGGAAGCCATTTTCTATGGGAAACATTCCCTACTCGAAGTGATCTATACTTGGCTGAGAACGAAGCTTGGTGACGCTGTTGCATTCGCTAGCTTACGTCTTGTGGCTGTAACATATCCAGGCGAGTGTACAGTTCTCTCCATAAAAACAATTTTGCGGGGGACTCCTCCGTGGTGGCATGTGGCGCTCTTCTATACCGTTCCGGGAACGTATTAAGGTTTCGTTGCAAGCTGGCTGGCGTCGTACCCATGGCTTTCAATGCACATTTTATCGTCTGTACATACCGCTCAGCTTGCCCGTTAGTGGATGGGTAGTATGGCGCTGTGCGTTTGTGGAATCGGACTTCTCGCACTTTCAGGTACGTTGTAAATTCGTCGGCGACAAACTGGGGGCCATTATCGGAGACCACGGTGGTTGGTATTCCGTGTCTCGCGAACAGCTCATCTAGTATATCGATGGTGGCTGTCGTGGTCGTCGATGAAGTTACCTTGGCTTCCACCAACTTGCTGTACGCGTCCACTACTATCAAAAGCATTTTTCTCGACACTGGTCCGGCATAATCCACACGGATTCTTCCCATGGGCCCTTGGGATACTCCCAATGGTGGGTTCGAAACTGGGGAGGTGCGCTGGAAGTCGTCGCACATTGAGGTGTGGACGTCACCTAGGACTGGTTGCCGTAGTGGTGGTGGAATCACTACTCGATGTTCATAGAGTAGACAACCAGCGCTCGTTGTATATCTGTCTTCGAGTGCTTTGAAACCAGAGTGGCTTAGATCCTGGCCTCGAGCTAGCTCCTGGACAATTCGACCCAATCTTGGATCGCTTCTTGTGGCTTTGGCGATGTCCTCTGGCCGGATGGGTAACTGGCTCATTTGGTGGATCACAAATCCCTCAAATCCATCTTCCTCTTTTTCTTCTACCCTGTTAATTGACGTAATGCGGGAGCAGTAGTCGGCGTTTGAATGGTCCTTTGTTGGCTTATATGTAATGGCATAATTAAAATTACTAAGATATTGTGTGTAATTGGCCATGAGACTAATGCACAGGGTTGGGAGAGATTTATGTGGATCAAATATTTGAGTCAGTAGCTTGTGGTCTGTGACCAACTCAAATTTCCTTGCATACAGACAGTTAAAAAATTTTTTAACAGCCCATACGATGGCAAGGGCTTCTTTATCTATCTGGGGATAGCACCATTCTGTATCAGAAAGAGACCGGCTCAGGGTTCCTCTTACCGCTCGCCAAATCGCCAAATGCTAAAAAAAATCGGAAAATGCTAAGCCGTGGAAAACTGGCTTCGCCAAAAAGCCCACGGCTATGGTAAAAAAGGAGACACGAAGAAACTCTCTCCTAACATGCTCGCAGCAAAACTCGCCTCTGCCTACTGTGCTCAGTGGCCAGCGTTGCCACCTGGTGATAAAATTTTCTTCTGTGCTCTTCCCATTTTTCCTCCAAAAAATCCTCCGTTTTATTATGTATTTATTTTTCTCTAAAAACTAAACAAAAACAGATGGAAAACCTCCAAAATGGCAACCCAGTCTGTGGCACCCGATGGCAGACGTCACGTGACTAACCGGCCGGGACCAGTCAGTTGCTCTGCCTGCCACTGGCTCACTTCGTTTCGTTTTCCCATGTTTTGTCAAGTTTCGTGTCTGTGTTGTGTATGGCCAATTCGAAGCAACAGTCATTAACAGTTTGGCTAAAGCGGAAATACGATTCAGACCGAGCCGATAGCAGTTCAAGCTGCACCTCCTTGTCTAAGAACGATAGGCCTAATGAAGATCCGAAATGTAAAAGACAGGCATATGAAGAAAAGCGATTGTCTGGAGTGTCATGGGAGTTGGTTCAGAAATGGAAAGATAGATACGCATGGCTAGAGGTCCGAGAGGAGAATATAAAAAAGGTCCGAAGATAAAAATTTTTACTGCAAGTTATGTGTGGCCTGCAAACGAGACAATAAAATGACAAAAGGTAAGGATTAGCGGCAGTAAATCAATGCATTGCCCCCCATGCCACGAGTGCAATAAATACGTTCACATTCACAATTGTGATGATGCAATATGTTTTCCAATTTTCTACACCTTAATTTATAGGCGATCTTATAACAAAAGCCGATGTGTTGATGAAACACGAGAAGACCGATGACCACAAACATTCGGTGGAAGCTCGGCTTGAAAATAAAACTTCATTGTCTGGAGCTCAGGAATGGCTTGCAGCACAGCAAGCAGCAAATAAGAAGTCTGAAAAAGCTGTGATGTCAGCAATGCAGATTGTGTATCTACAGGTAAAAGAAAACACTGCTAACATGAAATTTGGATAACTGAAGGACTTATGCATTGACTTGGGCGTTGATGCTTTAAAAGATCTAAACTGTGGGAAGCGTACAAATTATGAATCATGGAGAAGTGTTTTGGACATGCAGGAAGCAATGGCGTTAGTTATCACAAAAGATATTGTTGACACACTTGCTAAATGTTCATGGTTTGCTGTTTGTATTGATGAGTCGACTGATATATCGGTTGTGCTATGTCTGATTATATATTTTATTGTAATAACTAATGGAAAAAGACTGGTGTTTTTTGCTTAACTGACAGAATTGAAGGAAGGATGTTGTGCAGAAGGCATTTATGCAGCTTTAAAAGCATGTCTGCACAAGTTTGGTGTTGATATGAGAAAATTAGCATCAATATGTACTGATGGTGCCAGTGTTATGACGGGGACCAGAAAAGGAGTAGCATCTTTAGTGACAGCTGAAGTGCCTTATGCACTGAGTGTTCATTGTATAGCGCACAGACTGGCTTTGGTTTCCTCTCAGGCAGCTGATAGTGTGCATTACCTACTGAAGTTTCAAGAGATAATGAATAAGGTGTACAAGTTCTTTGAAAACAGTTCTAAAAGAACTAGGGAGTTCAAGGAGATGCAGGAGGTTTTTCAAGAGAGCACTGTTAAATTTGTTCAAGTCTTCGGAAGCAGATGGACATCATTTCACACGTCTCTGGCAGCAATGAAAACAAACTGGTCTACTTTTGTCAGTTTTTTAATGTCAGACAAGTCTGCTGTTGGACAGGGAGTACTTAAATGCATTACTGATTACAACTTTGTTGCTACGCTTGCTTTTTTGATTGATATTGTTCAAATATTGCATAAACTATGTTGGTGCTTTCAGTCTGAAAAACTGAACTTGAACAGTGTTGTGGTTAAAGTGCAAGCATGTTACGATGAAGTCAAAGAGATCCTTACTAGGAGAAATGGAGCAACTTATGTCGAATTCCTAGAAAAGGTTCCCCTTACAGCTAGCAACAGCCCTACAGCAACATTTTGTTATGAATCTCATGATGTTAGAGAGAGTCAAAAAATGAGACAGGAGATTGAGAAAAGTTTTGATCAGTATGGGAAACATCTGCTTCAAATTTAGAAGACAGGCTATCAGATTTTGTCCACTTGGATAAATTTTTGTTCCTATTGCCGCTAAACATACCAAAAGTTATTGATGATACATTTGCAACCCATGGCAATAAGCAAATTAAGGAACTTGCCAAACATTTTTCCAACCACCCTCAACTGAGTCAGGTTGAAGCTCTACAAAGAGAGTGGAGAATTGTGAAGAAAATGTTGTCTACAAGATGTGGGAGAACAAGCACACTGACTGATGTTTTGACTTTATGACTGTAAATAACTTATTTGAAATGTATCCTTTGATGTATGACGTGTACACATATCTTCTGTGTATTCCATTGTCTACAGTGGATTGTGAACGAGGGTTCAGCCTTATAAACATTACAAAAACAGAACTTCGCAACAGGCTCACTATACCAAATCTAAGCAGGTTAATGATGATAAATATAACTGGACCAGAAAGGGTACATTTCAACTTTGAGAAAGCATTTCAGATCTGGTGTTCTCTGAAAGACAGGCGTATTATGGAATATTAAAATATCAAATATCATATGTGACTATGTTTTATGATTGGCATAGGCTATGGGTCTTTCTTGACCATTGGCTAGTCTGTGACTTAATACGGCCCCTAATACGAAGCTACTTGCATCTGTGGCGAGAATGACTGGAAGAGAGGGGTCATATTGGGTGAGGACCTGCGGCGAGATGAGGGTAGTCTTGAGCTTCTCATAGGCCTTTCGTGCTTTGTCGTTCCACACAAATTTGTCGTGGCCCAGCATTTCTGGGGTGGCTTTGCTTTATGGGAAAGATTAAGAATAAAGGCGCTGTAGTAGGTTGCCTTCCCCAAGAAGAGCTGCAACTCCTCAGAAGACGATGGCATCGGGGCTTTTTGTATGGCAATGATATGTTCCTTTGACTTATGGAGGCCGTTCTTATTAATAATATGTCCCAAACAGTTTAGTGACGTGGCTGCGAGAACACACTTTTTGCGGTTAAGATGGAATCCGTGGTGGTCCAATCGACGTAGCGTTTGCCGTAACGCTTCCACTAGCTTATCAAACGTCGGGGCAAATACAATGATGTCGTCAAAAAAATTGACCACATTTTCTGCTTCTCGAAGCACCTCCCCCATCCGACGTTGCCACAATGCTGGTATATTTGCGGAACCATAGACGGCTCTAGTTGGTCTCACCAGTCCATGGGTCGGCGTGTTCAGAGTCAGAACCTCCCGGAATTTGGCGTCGATTGGTAAGTGGGTGTATGCATCTGTGATGTCAAGGTGAGCAAACCACCCAGCCCCTCTCATTTTGTTAAATATATCTTCTATTTTAGGAATCTGGTACTCGTCTATGATCATCTGTTTGTTGACCGTAGGCTTATAGTTTCCAGTGATTCGCAGCACACAGTTCTTTTTAACCACTACGTGGGTTGGCGAAGCCCACTCGGAAAAATCGACTCGTTCGTAAAAGCCAGCTTTGATTTTTTCCTCGATGGCGGCAGCATATTGTTCTCGTAGAGCAAGTGGGACATCCCTTGCTCTAGCAAAGACAGGGGTGGCACCTGGCACAAGATGGACTGAAGCTGGTGGCCCTCTCAGTTTCCATGCTGTGGTTTGAAAGACGTGATCGAATTCTCTCACTACACAGTCCATTGGTATTATTGTCCCTCGGTTAAGAGTCCCTTGTCTGGATTTTCTTGAATAGCTTGAATGGGTGCGAAGAATTTGTCGAATTGGATCTCGTGGACAAAATTGGCGATCCATTCGCGACCCATTAATCCCGTAGAATTTCTTTCTATCACATATAGATCCATATTACGACTGGTGCTGCCAATGGTCACTTGCACTCTTACTTTCCTGAGGCAACGCACCTGGTGACCAGTGTAACTTCGGAAATGACGGTCAGTCTTCTGCAGGCGTATTTGTGGTTTTATTTTACGCAAACGGGTGACACCGACGATACCACAGAGTGTCCCCGTGTCGACCTCCATCTGCAGATGATTGCCGTCAATCGTAACGTCTATCAAGTTTGTGTGGGAAGCTGCCCGATTTGGAGAAGAAATCTGGTTCAATGACTGTACCCGGTCTATTGGAACTGGCGTTTCATTGGGGGAGGTACGGCATGTACCTTTAGCCTTTGTACAACAGGCTCTGGCAATATGTCCCGTCATCTGGCAGGAGTAGCAGGTTGCGGTTTTGAAACGACAGGTGTCTGCCCAATGCAGACCACCACACCTGCCACACAGTTGCTTCGGCACAGTTTTGGCTCTGTTGCTGGAATGGCGACTTGTTGCGGAACGATTGCGCTCGTTGCTCACACTAGCTTGTAGAGGCTTCTTCTATCGACTCCTCCCACGATGGTTAGATTTGGTACTTGGGGCTTCATAACCAAGTTTGTTTGTGGCCTCGGGTGCTGGTTGGCTTACAGCCTTCCCGATGGCCCATGTGTCTTCCAGACTTTGGGCAATGGCATATGCCTTATCAAAATCATCTGGCTGTTTGGCGATGATCTCGTCACGTGTCTCGGGGGAGCGAAGACCATGGAGAAATTGCTCTATTAGCATACGGTCTAAAAAGTCACCATATTGGCAGTGTGATGCACTTTTACGAAGGCAGAATACAAACTGGGCCACTGTTTCTTCTGGATGTTGAATGACAGTCCGGATTTTAATACTCTCTACATATTTGTTTCGCGGACGATCGAAATGGCCGATCAATATTATTTTAAGTTCATCATTACCTCCGGTTCTTTTGGGCTTGCCAGGATTTTAAGTACACCTTTTAGTTCCGCACCCATGTGCATTCGAGCATAGGCAGTGTACTGGGTAGGGGGAATATTCAAGAGCTGCAACGCCCACTCAAACCTCTTGAAATATTCCCCGACGGACGTCTCCTCGTCCATTCGGAACGGCGGCATGGTAAATGGAGGAGCCCGTGGCGAGGCTAGATTAGTAGCACGCTCTGCGCCCGGAGCGGGGGTCGCCGTTGCCAGCTGGGCTACGGCCGTGTCGGTGGCGATGTGCAGGGCCGAGGCGATCATCTTCGATAGCTCCTGCATTAATTCCGGTGGTACGGCCATCGTGGATTTGTCACTGATATGGGGTAAGTATGTCCTTGTTTAAATGTCTCTTTTTTTTAATTGTGGCACTTTAAATGTGAACGGCGTTCATTTTTTCTTCTCACTCACTCAAGATGGCGATGGGAGCTGCGTTCACTTTTAGCGGCGTCGGAGCGTTCGTCGATGGCATTTAATCAGGCTATCCTACTTCTGACACCAATTTTATTGTGTTTATATGGGGTTCGATGGAGTGGTATAGGAGACGAACTATACTTATAGAATATGGGTTTACCTGGTGGTAATGTCTCCGGCTCCGGCGAATATTTTTGCTTGTAAACAGGACGGATGACTAGCGTGTCATCAGAACGACTATGGCTGGGAGTGAAGAGAGAGAACAGCTGACGAACGTTCATCTTCAAACAACAACAATGGTGGACATAACAATGGAACAAATATAACAGAAACAAACACCACTACAATTATGAGGATTGTGTGTAAAAACAATTGAATGTTGATCGCCGACACGACAGTCTTTTTTTTTTTTTTTTTTTTTTTTTCTACATCCATCATTTGAATCTCATTATTGATTTTCTGTATATCAAAAGTAGTTGGGGGAGGGGGGGTTAAACAAACTTAAATTTCTAATAAATTAGGCAGGAAAAAATTGATATTAAGCCAGTGATTTGTCTCAATTGATAGAAATTTTTATCCACTTAAAAAAATTGATTAAATAGGCCAGGTACGAAAAACTGATGTTTGATCACGTGAAACTTTGTTTTCGACCGGTCAGCATTGAAACTTAGTCTAAATCTAGCAGAGAAGCTGAGAGAGCTGGAATATCAGCTTCACAAATCTCAAGTCCTTGATTTCTATGACTTAAATTATGCAATGGACAAGAAAGATTTTGTACCACATGATGTGTACAGATGTTAACCAAGTTAAAGGGTACAAGTTACCCATCTGAATTTTAATTTATATCAAATGCTATAGTTATAGAAATGTTGAAATACTATAGCATTGGGCAATAGTTTTACTATTAATAATCTCTCCCTTGCTAGGCAATATATAAATCAACATCTCAAATTCAAGCTGTATTAAGGGTTGTTCTCTTTGATAAAATTAGAGAAGAAATTTGACAAGTTATGGATTTTAGAGTAAACATTAAGTTATAAACTTCTGGACATGTGTGATTTAGAACATTCTACATTGCATGAGCAGCTTGTGCTGGTGCTCAATCCTGTTGCAACCGTATTTACCGACAGATATTAAGGAGAGTGTCTTCTAATTCTAGAAGAATGTTCTATGAGAAGGAACTTTTAAATTTGCCCATTAAAAGAGGCATGGACCGATCACCTGCTTGCTGATGATGTCTGCCCAAACGTCACTGCAAATGCTTCTTGGTGGTGATGTTCAAAAGTAACAGCAGGGTTTTGTGCCATCAAAACATGACTGATCTAACAATTGAAGAAATTATCTCTAGTAGTAAAGCAGGCATCATCAGTATATAATGAGTTTCCTCAAAAGATATAGAGCATTCTCAATAAGCTGCAGTATCTGTTGGCAAACTTGTACCAGTCTAGAAAAACGGGCTGTTTCAGCGCTTGAACAATCAGTTTATGATAAAGATGAAACAGATTATCATGAAGGATTCGCCACAAAGTTGATTGTGATATTCCTGCTTGATGCGATGTATGGCATGTGTGCTAATACAAGGTTGTTCTTCGACATGGGCAAGTTATCTCCTCTTCGGCGGAAATTGGTTGAATGTGTCGTGGACATCCAACATGATGCATTATATCATGGCGTTCTAGAAACTACCAGGCCTGAATATGGAAAAGAAAAAAAACTGTTACGTTGAACTGGTGGTGCTATTACAGAAGTTAGTTCTACGTCACAATCTTAGTGCTTCTATAGGGAGTGCAAGTGACTACGTCACAGCTGACGTCATTTGCGCGATGAACGGGCCGAGAGACTAGGAAATGGGATCGCTGGTTCCAAACATTGGAACCACGCAATATACGTACTAGTAACGTTGAAACGGGCGGCCAGTAAAAATGACATCTCTTAAATTATTATGTTAATTTGTGTAATTGATACTATTATTAAGACATTTTATCCCATTATATAATTTATACATTAATATTAGAACGCTTTTTAATCACTTTTAATCACTTAGCAAAAGAATGCCATCGTTCGCAGATCTTTCTTTCTTTGGGAAAACGATAGATGTCTAAATCGCTGTTTTGGCTCCTTCTTGAGCAGTGAGGAACTAAACAATTTCACATCTTAAATGTGTTATAAACACTGGGCTTATACAAAGCGATTTTATTCCATCCCTACGTTGGAACCATGTTAAATCCCAAAGCGAGAAGACTTGTTTGGAACCAAATCGAGTCACGTGACTGAAGAATTCCAAGGACTGACGTCACACTTGCACTCCCTATTGCATCATGTTCAGGCCTGGTAATTTCTAGAAGACCATGGTTAAATGCAAGGACCCGGATTCCATTTGACGCTGATGAATCTTCAAGAACTTTGAATGTTTTCGGTGGCGAGTGGGTGTGGTTATTGTGCTCGGCTTCTGCGTGCAGCTTCACTAGCATTACCCCTAGTTGCATTGTAAATTAGATGCACGTCTCCAAGTTTTGCATTACTGTATCGCATTATATGATTCTATCCTCATAACCACAAAACAGCGACATCAGGCATCACTGATCTTCAGCTTAAACACAAACAACTTATGGGTCTCTTTGTCAATAACTACCATGCATGCAGCAGAAGATAAACAAATGAGAATATATTTGCTTAGTGCTCTAAGTTACCTTTTCAAGTTTTAATAAAAGACTTACGTTTCAAAATGTAAATTTGATAATTTGAAGATTATTTCAGCATTTTACAAACATGTTTTAACATCGACGAGAAATAACTTCACAAAACTTTAAGGCGTTATATCATTTTAAATATGACCCCAAAACGAAACTTGGCCATAAGACATTTGGCTCAAGATTGCCCACAACACATCTGTAGGAGGCAAATTTTGGAGATGTATTTCCACAAACTGAATGAACATGTCCTTATGTTCCTCGTTGTTGAGCAGAAAATTTAAAAAACCAGTTCTTATTGGAGCTTAACTCGAAATTCTCTTTCAATATTTTTCCTATCTTCTGAATTAACTTTATATACTTACAGCTCCAATATATTACTCTTTATTTTAAGGAATAATGGACAAAAGTAATACTTAAATACTTACTCTGCTGTGTGACAGGTGAAAACGTAATGAGATCTCTTCCAGGTGATACTATACGTATTGGTGACAACTGAACAACAGGAAGAAGACTTACACGAGTATCCAATTTATCCTGTGACATTAAAAGAAAGAATATAAAAAGAGTCATCTTTTGAAAACACATTTATAAACATACATAAATGCACTTCAGAAAATTTGATATCATTTCATAATCTAATAACTTGACCAATTCTCGTTCAAGTCATCTCAAATTTTCAACAGTATGTGTAGAAACAACTCAAAACGGTGGAATGTTAATCACAGCATTGGCACTGTATTTGGCAAGAGCTAGACAGAGTATCGATTTGAGGTTGCCATGTCACAGTCTGTATGCATACTGAAAACTAATGAAATCACTAAAGAAACCCCCATGCCTTTGAATTTCTCATTCAAAATTTGATGTATAAATCTTATTTTGCTTAACATTAAGCTTGTTTAGTTTAATTTGCCCATGAGTATTTAATTACTCATATTTTTACATCTAAAATGATATCAAATTTTAGTATATATGCTAAAAAGCATGTATTCATTCTACACTTGTCCAATGGTGTCTCCAAATGATCTCAAAAATAGTTTAAACTTTCAATTCTGTTTTTGTTAATCAATAGAGAATCTCCTCGAGCTTAACTGATGTTAATGGTTTTGGAATCAGTGTTAAAGGTCACATGCCCATTAATCACATAGAAACCATTAAGTTTTCAAATGGCAAACCTATCACATGCAGCATGTGATAGGTCATCTAACAGAAAATGATAAAAAGTAAAACAAAGTAGCATTCTTTTGGATTTAAAAAACTGAGAAAATTGACTTTTTTTGAACTTTTTCTCAAAAAACTAAAATAACTCTTGGGCAAATACAGTTATATATGTTATGTGAAGATTGTGAAATTGCACAATTCACGAAATGCGCAACTTTTTGCTCATTTCAGGAATTGCACAATACCCTTGCACAGTTTGAGAAAAGTGCAGAATTTTACACAATTCATGAAATGTACACAACGATTTCTGCTCATTTCATGTAGTGTACAGTTACAATAACCTATGAAGGTTGGTTCCTATTGTTACAGGAAAGCTTATTGGCGAATGAAGTGGAGCTCGAATAAACATGGCGCTTTGCTTATTGATACCCAAGCGATAGTGGTTTCAGACCATTGTATATGGCTTTTTAATGTCATATACCCATTAAAAATTATCAGATAAGAAGAGCAAATGTTTCACATTCACCTGTGATAATTTACTTTACATTCCATATACAAACACATGAGCGGTGCACCATCGCCTCTATGATTTGATGATGTCCAAACCCTCTTCATGCTATATCTGACAGAGCTGATAAAATAAGTACTAAAAAGATTCCTTTATTTCAAAACTAAAAAAGCATTAACCCTTTCATTATTATTATTATTATTATTATTATTATTATTATTATTATTATTATAAAATTTTGCACTCACAAAGAGCAAAGCCACTGGTTAAGGCATGTTGTATTGTGTGTTCATAATCCACACTTGTAACAATTTGCTAATATGCTTTAAATGATTATGACACTTCCGGTCCTGACAAAGTAAGATTGACTGACACTGATCCAGGGGTAGACAATTCCATAAACAGAAAGTATTAGAGGGGAAGTATCTCTCCTTCCAACAAGAGATGATCTCGGGCAGTGTCAGAAGGTAACGTGTGGAGCTCCTGGAGTTAGGACCGTCATTGAGCCACGACAAAACAAAGTGGGCCGGATGTTGCATACAGAGAACAGCCCTAGAGAGTTCTTTAAGTTTGATAAAATTCATAAGGGAAATAAAGTTCATTATTTGAGCTTCGTTACAGGCTTGAGTGATGGACTGTCTGGACGTTAGCTTAAAGTAGGGAATGCTGTTAAAAGCAACTTTCAGTTGTTCTTGTAGATGCTTATTAGGTGGGCTCCATATCAGAATTGCATATGTAAATTTTGGAAGCACACTGGTTTTTAAAATAACGATAATTTCTTTTCTAGATAATGTCTTCCGGAGCCTATTAACAAGGAATTTTAACCTGTTTCCTACGCACACTAACTTTTAGACCTGCTGAGTGAATTTTAGGTTGCTATCAAAGATGAGGCCCAAAATTTGAATAGTTGTTCTTCTAGTCTCTATATATTTGTCTAGTTTGAGTATCGTAGTCTTGTCGGGGTTGATAACCATGCCTCTATTGTTAAGCCATTGTTGAAGCTGTTTGACATCCGTATTAACATCTAGGTCAAAATCAGCCGATTGGGACCGTGGATAAGCCTTAGTTAAGATAATGTTGTCGACGAAGGCACATATTCTTAAGTTCAAACTCAGTTGGAAGATTGGGGCAATCAAGGCCGTAAAGAGGGTATTACTGATAAGAAGCCCTGTGGTACACCTCTTTTGGCTGGCCCATATATAGTTTTGTTGGCAGTCACATGGTACTTTTTAACTGAAGAAGTTTATAAAAAAATTATTATTTATATCTTAACAACAACAAAGTGACACGAATCAATATTTTAAAACCATTAAATGATCAAATTTTCGCAGATTTACAAGTTTACAATTCAGTATTCTAAACTGCTAAGAAATATCAAAAATAGATTCTTCTTCTAAAATATTTACATGTTATCTATTAAACACTTCTAAGATCTATAACAGAAAACATATTATAGATACATTTCGTTTCAACGTGGTTCAAAAATTCTTCAGATCGAACGTCTTTCTAGTATATAAACTAGATATAAACTATTATAAATTTACAAACCCAGTACAATAGAACCCCGATAATTCAAAGTTCCATGTAATTTGAGCTGAATCACTCTCCCACGATTGTATCTGCTACGGAGGATTTCTGAACAGTTAAGATTTAGCATAATGGAGTGTAAACGTAGAGACTGTAGCAATCAGAAGTTACATGCTGGACTTTAATCTCTCAGTACTTAATGCACCGCCAAATGAAGTGCCAAATTAACTTGCAAGCATTTTATTTTCTTATCCCAATGGGATGCAGATACTGAAAATTATTATTTCAAGTATTCAATAATAATAATATTTGAAATGAATAAAATAATCAAATACAAATAAAATGCGTACCGTAAATAAACATATTAATTTTAATATTTTATATAAAAAATCAATTTTGATATTTCTTTTAAAATTTAGAATACTGAAATTTAAATCTCCAATTTTGAGAAATGGCAAGCCTAAGCCGTCAACGAAAAAGCATAGAGCGGGTACAGTTATTTCTTTATATATTGTCACTATTAAATTAAGCGAACGTATCAGTTAGTGAGAAGAAGGTCTGGGCAACACCACCTAGACAGAAGGCCTGTGCACAGAAACGTCATACATTGTTACATCATACTAAAGCGGCTATAGTTAATCTTATTTCTACCAATAATAAGCTCTCAACAACAACAACAACAATAATAATAATAATAATAATAAAAACCCTCGTGTGGTCCTACATCCACATCTTTCGAGGGGGGGAACATGTTAGGGAGATGGCCCTGGTCAACAGGTCTGATCTATTCTACCCTTAGATTAATTTTGAGGGTCCAGATGACCCAGTAGGGCTGATGATTACATCGGCCAAGGGCCTGCTGATGATGGAGATGGCTAACAGGACCACCCATTTATTGGTGATCACTATGATTAGTGCTAGTGCGTTATCTGATAACGGCTCGGACGTCACCCGGGTTACCAAGGTCTGCGCTCATTACAGAATATAAGGACACATTAAAACAAAAGGTAGCTGCAAAAACACAACGCCTGAAGAGATACAAAACATGCACTCAGCGCAAACAGCAGAACAAGTTATTCGCAAACAATGAGAAGACATTCTGTAAGCAGTTAACAAAGATTATACACTCACACAAAACACTGGTCTGCCAACACAAACAGCACTCCAACATTATTGGTAGAGTCTTTGGTCTGTCTCAGTTGAACATAATCTGGATCAGGGAAGAGGAGCAATTAGCATCCACACTACCAAACATGCCTTATACTGACATAACAGCAGATGAACTCTCATAAGTCATTAAACGTACTCACAATTGGAAGGCTCCAGGTGTAGATAGAATTCAGAATGTCTGGTATAAACGCTTAACCTGTTTGCATCTGATCCTTGCAAAACAGATCTCCAACACTTTGCTACACCACAAACATTGCCACATTACCTCACACAAGGAATAACATACATGGTATCAAAGTCACATAACACTATGGATCCCACATAATACAGCCCTATAACATGCCTGCCTACACTTTACAAAATAATAACTGCCTGTATCGCAAACAAAATTTATACACGCAGACAAAACAACATTCTCACTGAGCAACAAAAGGGATGCTGTAGAAATCACATGGGTTGTAAGGAGCAACTCCTCATAGACAGTGTGGTCCTACGACAAATTCACAATGAAGATAGACACCTCTATGCAGCCTACACTCATGGCTTTTATATACACTACAATTATATAAAATAATCCTACACTGATCACATTTTAAGAAAGTGCAATGTTGCATGGAGAACTACACTACACCTTACACTTAACAGTGAAACCATCACGACTGACAAAATACAGATAAACCGGGGCATCTTCCAGGGTGACTCATTGAGCCCACTCTGGTTTTGTCTTGCACTAAATGCACTTTCAAACAGACTGAACAGCACAATCTACGGCTACACAATTAAACACAATAAAAGCTGCCACTACACACTTTTACACTTACTCTACATGGACGACATGAAAATCTATGCCTTCTACACAAACACAATTGCACCAATTACTTGACATTACAAAAACTTTTTCAAAAGACATACACATGCAATTTGGGTTGGACAAATGCAAAACCATTCACATTAAAAATGGAGTATTCAGGGAAGGGGGCTTCACATTAGATGAACCAGATCACATTGCTGCGATGGAAAATGACGAATTTTACAAATATCTAGGATTTAAGGAAGCCAAGCTTCTGGAGCACAAACACATAAAGAATACACTCACTAAACAATATCTTCATAGGCTAGAGGCAATACTTAAACACATTTAAATTCCAGAAATTTAATCAAGGCCATCAATACTTATGCCACGCCAAAACTCTCCTACTCCTTTGGAGTCATACAGTGGACACAAATCTTGAGGGACTTGAAAGGAAACAACGTAAACTGCTTACAAAGCACAGAGAGCACCATCCATACGCAGCTATTGAAAGACTCACCCTGCCTCATTCAGAGGGAGGCAGAGGTCTTATTGATATAATAGATCTACACCAGAGACAGACTCAGTCACTCAGAGAATTCTTTTACTCTGTATGATACACATCACCATTACACAAAGCAGTCTGCATGGCTGATACAAAATACACACCTTTGAATATGAACAGCATGCAGAACACCCGTAACATTCCTACAACATGCACCAAACTTCAATCATGGCTCGGAAAGTAACTCCATGGTAGACATCCTTCAGACCTCAACTAGCCGCACGCTGACAAAAAAGCGTCGAACTTTTGGTTGAGTGAAGAGAGTCTCTTTGGGGAAACTGAAGGAACCATGATTGCCATATAAGACCAGGTTATTAACACTAAAAGCTATAGAAAACATTATCAAAGATTCGATTGATGGGTCCTGCAGGAAATGCCATATCGCAGAGGAAACCATCCAACACATATCCAGTTGCAAAATACTCACGCAGACAGATTATTTACACAGACATAACCAGGTAGCCAACATCATCAACATCTAGCTAAGATACACAAGCTATGGGACATTCATAAATATATCCCAGACACTGTCTTAGAGAACACCACACAAACTATATTTTGACAGAACTATAATCACTAACAAAACTATCCCTCATAACAGACCAGACATTACACTAGTAGATAAGCAAACCAAAGTGACTTACATAATTGATATCTCCATCCTCAACACACACAATTTACAAAAGACATACACTGACAAAATCACTAAATATACGGATCTTGCACATGAAATAAAACGCCTTTGGGGAGTTAACAGAGTACACTTTGTTCCTATCGTTCTTTCTGCCACTGGGGTTATTCCACACTCGCTACACAAAAGTTTGTCAACACTAAATTTAAACCCACACTTATACAAAACCTACAGAAAGCCACAATTCTAAACACCTGTTACATAGTAAGGAAATTCCTACACCTAAACATCAATACTCCCACGAGTGTGTAACTTTCCCTCCCTTACATTCGTGTCCCTTGGGCTTGGCCCTCTTTTGGACCTGCCTCTAGGATTGGCTTCCGGACTTGATCAGAGTTTAGCTTCCCCAAACAATAATAATAATCCTCAATGATTTGCACATGATTTCTTTGGATGACATGAAGAGTTACAAAGAATTTGGTTTTCAAAACAATTACATTTTTTTATCAGTACAATGTGTTTTGTAGGAGCATGTTTTGAAACCCTGACGCTCATTGTAGTCCTAATAGATTATAGTGCTCACTGTAATTGACATCAGTGAGAAATTAACCATACTAAAAAAATATGAATGGAATCAGAGATAAAATTGTATAAAATTGCATTAAGAATTTACATTATATAGCACTGTGCAGCACTTAATTATTAATTATTATTATTATTAAGGGTCGTACAAATAAAAACGAAAATTTGTGTTGGAAAAAAAAAAAAAAAAAAAAAAAAAAAAAAGACTACGTGTAGGATCGTAATTTTTTGTTTTCAACAATTGCAAAACCCCATGTGCAAATTGAACAATAGGTGCAAGTGTTGCATCATGTGAGAAATAACAGTAGCTTGTGCTTCGAAGCTCTGCGAGTGATCGCTTCGTCCAAATAAAATAGAGTCCATGAAACAGAAACAGAGAGCAGTAATTCGTTTTCTGACATGTGAAGGAGTTCCAATTTCTGAAATTCATCGTCGTATGCAGAACTTATATGAAAATGACTGCTTAACCTTCACTCGAGTTTAGGCATGGAGCAAGAGGTTTTCGGAGGAACGGTCATCATTGCAAGGTCATCAACGATATGGACAAGCAAACCGTGCCATCACGGATGATTCCAAAGCCAAAATTGACAGTCTTAAAGGAAAACAGAAGAGTGACAATCGAGATCGTGGTTGCTAAAACTGGCCTTAGTCGTAGAACTGTTCACTCCATCATCAGGAACCATCTGCACTACAGAAAAATCTGTGCACAATCGGTCGTGCATCATTTGACATCTGAACAACTTGGGAGTTTGAATGGCCATGTCCCTGCAACATTTGATTCACTATGACAGGAAGGAGAGAGTTTTCTCGACAGAATCGTTACAGGGGATGAAACTTGGTGCTTTCATTTCCAGTTCGAAAGCAAACGTCAAAGTCATCAACGGAAGCATTATGGGTCACCACCCCTGAAAAAATCAAAAGCAATTGCAAACAGCATCGGGAAAGTGATGTTGACAGTGTTTTTTTTTATCACAAAGGCCCGGTTTTACTGGACTTTCTTGAAAAAGGCACCACAGTTAACACAGCACGATATGGGGAAACATTGAAGGCACTGCACCCGGTCATCAAATGCAAGCATCCTGTACTTCTTACAGAAGGAGTGCTTCTTCTCCACGACAACGCGCGTCTTCACACCTCGAAAGCAACGGTAGACCTCAGCAGAAAGTTCAACTGGGGAGCAATGCAGCATCCACCTTATAGCCCTGACTTATCCCCATGTCACTTCAGGGCTCGACAAATTCCAAAAACCTAAGTAGACAGTTGGCTACCACTGCAATTTTCATGGTAGCCAAACAAAACGTGATATTTTTGTGTCGGTATGATCATGTATATTCATAAAATCAGTCTCTTCGAATTTAGCAATCATTTTACGCAGACCATTTGTGGTTATTGGACCCGATTTTATAGATTTTAATGTCTGAAACTTCCTAATAGCTGTTAGTGCACACGCATCGTTCTTATAAAAAAGCTTCATCTTAAATAAATGATTTATTTACAAAGTTTAAAAAATTTAAAAATGTCAAGTAACAAAGAGTGAAGAATCAATTCACTAAAAATTTTAAATACATAATTTAAACTAAATCCTAATTGCTGTCACTGTCACTATGATAGTCTGAAAGTGTTTCATCAGTTATCACCTTTAAATGTAAGCTGCACCCATACTATGGGTCCCATAGTTTCCTCTAATTTTTATGAAAGCTGCACGGTCCAAAATTAACTGTGCTCAATAAAAAATATAAACAAAACAAAGGCCATTTTTGATAATTTTGTAAGTGGGAAATTGATCGTAAGTGCGTGAGAAATAAATACCCCCCCCCCCTCCACACACACACACGTGCACAGTTTAGAGGGAACTATGACCACGCCCGATTTTCAAGAATATTAAAATAGCCAAAAATTGATTACAAGAAATGAATAAATATCGTGAAAGCAACTTACTGTTTGTATATTTTGGTAGAAATAAGCAATTGTCACTTACTGGCTATGTATTCTCATAAAGCAGAAACACCAAATGCTTCCAATAGAAGAATGTATGGACATCATTTGGAAAGGCAGAAACTAAGCCAGGATCATAATCCAAGAAGAAATCGAGATAAGGAAACACCACAGAGAAGACCGCACCGCCATACTTAACAATCAGACCACCTTTGAGAGAGACGACATTCTTGACCTCCTCATTGAAGCAGACAAAACATCCAAGAACAGATGACGTCACAACATCTCTCTATTAGGTCCGCCATTATCTCCTCATACAATCCACCAAACTTAGAGCATATCACTATTATTATTCCACAGTATGTAAAACAAATGAGCAACCTTTATTTTCCACTAATCAGCAACTTTTACCTCTCCCACTTTCTGCATATAAACCCTGGCCATGGCCAGCTAAATCTTTGTAGCTGTATCAGCCTCCGAAGATGGTGTAAACCGAAACGCGTAAGGCAACTGAAGTATATTCTACCGTATTATTTTGACCTCTATTCATTTTATTTAGTTTATTGATACTCTGCAATAACAATATGTGCCGATAGAGTAATCACGAACAGTAAATACGTAAATAACAAACAGGAAAGAAGGCCACGCTTGCCTTCGTAGCCACCGATAATTAAGAAAGGCCTTCCGAATTCACGCTGAGGCAGGGCTTGGAGGCTGGGAATAAGTGGCGATTTGAACTTCTCGGGCATGCAGCTCCACTGGTCAGTTAGGAGAATTAAAGTATTGCTCAAGCTAGAGCCTCCACGAAAATTTTTATTTAAGAGCTAATTTCACATAGGTCAAAATGATTGTTAACAGACAATAGATGTTGAAGGTTGGCATCACGGATTTTCTGTTTATATTGTTCGTTAACCTCCTTCAATTGTTTTAATATATTATCTGTTAGATTTTCTATATATTGTTTATAAAGACTCTTAAGCAATTTACTACCTTGTAAAATTTCATAATTCCACCAAGGATGATATTGTGTATAGTGCGTGCCTTTATGTAAATTTCAACAATTAATATTGACATACAGAAATAACATGTAAAATAACAGAGGTGAGTAAACGAGAGAAATTACAGATTATTTGTAGCTGTACAATGCATGAAATGAGCAGAAATCATTGTGTTAAATTCTGCACTTTTCACAAGCTGTGCAAGGGTATTGTACAATTTATGAAATGAGCAAAAACTTGCACATTTCCTGAATTGTACGATTTCAGGATCTGCACGTTACATGCTGCTTTTGCCATTTGGCATATTACATGTTCACAAAATGTAAAATCAAAATTATTCTTGTATGCTGGAAAAGAAAAATTCTTATATAATTTCTTCAGTTTCATCAGATTGTGATAAATGAGTAGATAAACAATCAGATGAGTAACATTGCAGTTTTCCTAAACTTCCACTGCATTAAATACAATTTAAAAAAAAAGAAATAACTCAAATAAATCCCAATATCATATAATTAAAATGCAGATTGTTCACAAACCTTCGTAAAATAATAAACTAACTAGATTCAAAATATCTAAACATTATGTACAATCTGAAAATCCATTAAAAACGGAGTTTCCATTGAACATTTCAAAATTGACTTCAATTTTTTTGGAAATCGAATACACAAAGCCCATCACATAAAAGTACAATAATTCTTCCATTGAAAGTACTCTGTCAGATTTGTATTTTAGACATTATTGATTCATTTTAGGTGAGATAACCTATATATGCTGGAATCGGAGTTCATGTTCATGTTGATAAACAGGAATCAGAACTGAATTTGATGAATTAAGAAATGGAAATTGATTCTAAACCAACGTACATGTATTATATAATCCAGGAATTTTGCCATGCAGCTTTTTTCATGATGTAAACGTGAAGGATATGGGGCACCCAGTATCAATCTCTGCTACTACGGAATACGGGTACTCTCAGCAGCAATATTAGGAAAATTATAGACATTTAAGTCATTCTCTTCCTTTACAGCATTCCTGACGCAATGGTCCAGCAAAACAATGGCTAACTACATACTACAAAGAACGTTGTTCACAATATGACATTTACTAGCCTGTCGAGGGTCCCCCAATCCCAATGAACTATAACTTGGGAAGGTTACTGTCTACCTCAGATTTCGAAAAAATAAACAATTATCGATAAATTGATATTCATAATGATAGCAGAGCATATTAAGAAGAAATATCTCATAACCAACAATGCAAGGCTTCATGTTGCACAAAAACAACAAGTTTGTGCAACTATAGGTATCAACACGTAATTCACAAACACTCTGCACGGACCAACAATATATATCTCATGACCAACAATGCAAGGCAAAGTTCGTGCAATATAACTAAGGTTTAATTTGTAACAATGCATAGAATTCCTGTTATTCAGGCTTTTCTTAGAATTGAGAGTTCTTAGAAAACAATTTCTTGAAAATCTTTAAAAATGATCAGTAATTGGAGATAATGGAGAGTTAGCAGTCTATTGAGAAAGAGTGGAAAGACGACAGAGGAAGCAGTCCTTTAGCTCCGTGCTGTATTGAGCAAATGGTAAGCATGTCAATATTAGAATCGGCGACGCTAAAATACAAAAAGTGATGAATGCCCAAGTTTTGCTTCAAGACATCGAGAGCAGAATGGGAATTGCAACAACATCAAGTGTGCATCTAAAGTAAGAGTACGTCACTAGGAAATTATTTAGGCTAGCAGTGGCATACTCAGAGAGGTCCATCCATTGTGAGCATTTAAAAAAAAATTAGGGTATTGGTCAGAGAAACTCTGCAGCTAAAACATAAAAGGCTATAGGGGCATTGGAAACATCTAATCAACGGGAGTTTCGAATAGAGCAAGAGGAATATGAGCTTCCATGTCAAGGCCAAGAAAAAATGAAGTCCAGAGTATCCAGTGATGTTCCCCGATGATGAAGATGGACATTGCTTTAATCTGAGGCAAGTCAAGCAGAGTTTAAATAAAGTCCCGGCATATCACCTAGAATTCCTGTCTTTCGGATTTTTCGTAGAATGGATAGTCCCTTCGCTCAGTTGTATTGATTCAGTTATTATTTAACCAATTTGGAGTTATAATTTAACTTTTTGAGATTGTTCTGTTTACCTACAAGTGTAATTATCCCGGGCAATGCCGGGTCCTCTGCTATTATATGGTAGTACTAAGTAGTACGGAACCCTTGATGCGCGAGTCCGACTCGCACTAGCCCAATTTATTTTTATATGCAGATGAATAGTAGCCTATATTGTGGCAGAATATAAGTTTTGAACACTATTGATACTCCACTTTCATTTCTTTACCCTTCAACCTGTATGATTGACACACATCATGCAATGGGTGGAATTTTTAGTACAAAAAGAATTTTGAAAACCTGTTAACAAATAAAAAAAGTTATGGACCAGGAGGCAAAATTTCTTGAACAACCCTTATAAAAGATAAATCTCAAAATCAATGTAAACATAATGCATTACATGCTGCTCTCATGTTCTATCCCATTGGATACAATGTTCAGTATGCATCCTTTTCAGGCACTACTCCCAGACCCTCTTTATCGACAGGTGATATGATATGAAGACACACCCTAAGCTTCACCGCAACACAGGTCACTTCTTTAGGCAATAGTAAGTACATCAATTTATCATTATAGTGCTTTCAGAGCTCTAGGTGAGCATGTCTCATACCACAACCCTACCAGGGGAAAAAGGAAGCACTAAACGACTCGCTTTCAAATAATTTGGTTCCCCTGAACCGCAGTTCCATACAATCCACTACAATTCACAACAAATTTCACCAACAGTTTTGGCCATGTGGGCCCTTTTATTTCCCATGGGGAGGAGCACCCAAACCCCATTAAAGACGTTGCGACTCAACACTACCATGGCAATCCCTCACTCAGTCCAACCCTATGGAGTACTGTCAAAACTTAGAACAGACCCCAGGATTGCCGATGGATCACCTAAGGCACCCCAATTAAACGGCTCACATATGTACTGCCCGGAACCAACGTTCTAAGTTTTAATTGGGCTTAAGGCCCCTAATCTCCTGAGCACGAATGGGAATGCTCAGCTTTACATATGTTATGACATTCTCTGTTCATCATCTTCATATATTCGGTGATCTCTATTTTACTTCCACCAGGGTATCGTCAAAATGTTTTAACATTTAGTGGCGTTCTAACTGTCCCTGAGCAGTGTCAACGATAGGCTGCTAATTACTCAGCGTTCGGAACCACATGGACATACACCATGATCAATCATGCAGAACCAGTGTTCCATCCACATACACCGAAATGTTGCCCATACGACTAAGACGCAGGAATAATCGGATCCATTGTCAAATGATAACCCAATCGAGTTCGGGGAAATGACGTTAATTACTAACACTGTTCTCTATAGACAATCTTGTGGGGAATAAAGAACGTTCATCTCATCATTTGGAAATCTATGTCTCCCATCGAGGCTTGCACAATCGTACGTAATGCCAACAGTTGTCTGTAGCAATTCTAATCTTGCTTGAAAATATCAAAAGTGAAAACGCAGGTAAAAATATTTCTCCATCACGAGGTAAGCATGGTTTCAAACGTATTTACTTTGCATAATCAACCATAATACTTCACAATATTCGTGGCTAGGGAATGCTGATGTGCTTGCTTCTAATCGCTGTTTTTCTTTCTTTTTTTTTTTAGAATGCAACAACTGCGACCGACAGCACAAGCGTCAACCCCCCCCCCTCCAAAAAGTCAACACATAAAAAAACAAAAGAGCAAAACCCCTTACTTATATTGGTGCTTCACTGCCAGGCAACAATACCTTCAAGGGAGACAATTTCCGAGAAAGGAGGGTTACAGCCACAAGCAGATTTTAACAAAACAAATCTACCAATGAGGGATCATCCATAAACCATGTGGCCAAAAAATAGCATTTTTTTAAATCCCCCTCCCCTCTGTGGCTACAATGTGGAAAATCTTTAACCCCCTCTCTAACTCACGTGGTCTTTGGCTCACCCCTCTCCATTTTTCAAGTATTAAAGAGGTCTTCAAAAACTTGAAAAAATGTAGGAATAAAAATAAAAAAGATGCTTTTAAAATACCCCAAAAGACCACGTGCCTGCTACCTTACCCCCCCCCCCTTATGTAGTCAACAGTAGCCAGATTCATACCCCACCCTCCCCCATACTTGACCACATAGTTTATGGACGATCCCTGAAACCAAGAAAAATGACATTACAATATCCAAAGCCAGTTAATACAATTTTTATTTATACAAACCTGAAATAAATCACCACTTATCAAAATAAGACGCATCAAAAAAATCCATTGCCACTGCACATAGGCCCCAAAACAAAATAATATAATTACCCCAAAGTATATTATTTCGACCTGCTCATGCTCAAATTTCGGTAATTGATGTGAGGACTTCACCACAAGTTATACAGTATCCGCCCCCCCCCCCCCTCTGGCCTCAGCTGGCCCACCCAGCATGTAATACAATTGACCTTATGCTCCTCAGCTATGCACCACACACAATCGAGGTACTAGCATCATATCCTGTCTCCTTAAAGCCTCAACCTTCCATCCCTTCTGGTGCACAATATTTTGAATGGGCCAAACCACCGTCCATGACACCCCATTTCCACACGGATCTAACTCGCCACCCACACCAGTCCTTATGAGTCCCATCATTTTTTTTATTTGACCAAAGGTTCGTTGAGGCACCGGTCTTGTTTGCCGCTTTGCCCTGACTCACCCTCTTGATACACCACATTGGCGCACAATGGCTTTCTATAGCCTTGCTTCCCTTTCCGTGCTTTTATATCACTAGTCCCACTACTCGGTGCTATGCCCCCACCTGGAAAGCCACACTACCACAAGTAGTATGGATGCAGGTTCTAGGCTATGCTTTTTTGAGAACATTCATCGCGCTGCACGGGGCTCCCTGGAATCGTCATGATGCTGGCACGACAGGCATATTAGTACGTCAATCCCAAGAATTCCGTCGTATGGGCGGTCAACAAAGGAGTGTACTAGGAAATTCCTCTGGTACATAGACTTCCCTTGAATGGATATGTCCAGGGTAACACCCTGACTTATGTGCAAGCGCCCTCTGTTGACCTTTACGGTCACGTCTAATTTATGTGTTAACGTCTAATTAGGGAAAGTTGTGACCCCGTGTCGACGAGCATATCAAAAAGCTGCCCTTGGATATGCACGCTGACAAGGTATAAATTGTCGTCAAAAGTACGAACATACGAGAGACAAACAACTGCTTTTCCACAAAAATTTTTATTCCGCATGTATGTATATTTCAATCGCTAAGCAACCTTCTTTCAGCATGACTCATTTGCAATAAGTTTACATCTGTATTAAGCCAATGAGATGAATTTGTAAAAGACAGGAATAAGTTAAAAGCCAGTGAGAGAAATTTCGGTTATTTTATAACCTCCAAGAAGGTCGGCCAATCAGAGAGCTTTTCTGGTGATCACAAGCTCCCATTGCTCATTATTGGGAAATCAAAGCAGCCTAGATGTTTAAGAGAATAAAAGAATCCCTATGGTTTACAAAAATAAAAAATTCCTGGATGGACACAAATGTTTATATTGACTGGTATGAGAATGGTTTCACTCCAGAAATTAAAAAAAAACAACAACAAAACAAAACAAAAAACAGGATCAACGGGCAAAGTGCTGTTAATAATAGACAATGCACCCTTCTCATCCATCAGAATTGCTTTTGAATTCACATGATGGCCAATTCAACAGTTTGTTTCTGCCACCTAATTTAACATCAATGCTTCAACCAAGGGTTCAGGGGGTGATAGAAATATTCAAGCCTTTTTACCGTCAACAGCTGCTTTGAATGCTCATGGACATTGAAAACAGAGAGGACTCTCTTCAAAAAACCTACAAAAAGTTGAACCTAAAAGATGCAGTTTCCATGGCAGCAGATGCCTGGGACTCAATAAAAAATATCAGACTTAAGAGAGGGTCATTCCATATCAGATCATCCAGGAAAAAAAAATGAAATGTCACCCACTGCTTCAGATTTTGACTTTTTTTTTTTTACATAATGCTATTATCAAGTTATGAAACCATACCAAATTATTTTGATCCAAGTAAAATGTTTTCGAAGATATAAGTGCCAAACTTTAAATGACAGATATAGGAGGAGATAGAAGAGATGCAAGAACCCTCGAATACAATAAGGAATGGATATTAAAAAATCGAATAAAATAAATCAAAAATAAAAAGCTGACGTGTCGGATAGAATCTATCCTTTGTCAAAACAGGGAGGATAATTCTCCAGAGAAAATAGAATACAAGAGATATAATTTTCAGGATAATTCTCTAATATTCTCCTTTCTTTAGAGAATTATCCTCCCTGCTTTGATAAAGGATAGATTCTACCTGAAACATCAGCTTTTTATTTTTGTTTTTATTCCATTTTTAATTGCCAAAGTTTATGTAAATTAGGCGTTTTGGGTATTTCTGCAGCTCCGCGACGTCAGTGTTGCTTTTATTAAAAAAAATCATAACTCAGTCAAAACTGAAGATCTCAATACCATTTTTTTTTTTTTTTTTTTTTTTTTTTTTTTACTGTGTGGTTTAAGATATACCAATTCTAAAAAAAATTTCCACAAGCTGGTGTTCCTATTTTTACATGTAAAATTATTAAAAAATAAAAACAACAATGTTTTTCAATTTTTTTTTAGTCTGTTAACATATGTTTTTCAAATTTCGATTACAAGACGAGGCAGAATAGTTACCAAGATGTTTTTTTTTAAATAAACCTTAAGTTATGGCCTGAAATAGTAATAAATAAAATTAATGGGGGTTTTACCTGCCTTTTTGTTTTTGTGGGATTTTAATGTAAACAATTTTCGTTTAAAAATATTTATTCCTGCTTCTGAATTACACGTTTATGATAAGGCTGCAGGGTCTTGTAAATGTAATTTGGCAAATAATAAATCCTTAGAAGTCTATTTGAGCCCTTTAATGATGAATTAAATAATAAAATTACGTTTTCTTTTGATGAGTATACTGACACATTAATTAACAGTCTTGAAACTCTCATCCTTCATTCTTTTATAACCAAATCACAATCACAATCACAATATTTAAAGCCACTAAAAGAAAATATAGACAGTCCAAAGCTATTGTACTACTCGCCTTCAGTGAAACTATTCGTATGTAATACAAAATGAAGTACAAGGCTATTACTAGACTCGGGACAGCTGCTCGCTGCACCCAGTAGTAACACATGCAGAAGATATAGTAGCCTCAAATTTGGCATTTAGAACATGATCAGGGTCGCATCTAGCAAAATGGCAGGGGAGGAAAGTGAATAATAATTAGGGCAAGTCAGAGATATAAGCGCACATTACAATGGTCACTTTATAAATCCAACGAAAAAAGGTAGGGTGTGCTCAGAAAGGGAAGGGCATGTTGAAAAAGGGCAGGGGGCCATGCCATTCTGTTTCTACCTAGATGCAACACTGATGATATGTCCTTTGTGTACGAAACACAGAAGATCGTAGTACAGTTTTTAGGTGAACGCTTTCCTAACATTAGCAGTGTAAATTATTTTAATGTTGGTTGTGCCAGGCAGTACAAGAATTGCAAGAACTTTATCAATCTTTGCCTTCACAAGCAGGACTTTAACTTGGAGCTTCATGGACATTTTTCGCAACGAGCCACGGGAAGTCTCCCTGTGATAGAATCGGTGGGACTGTAAATCGTCTAATGCACGGGAGAGTCTTCAAAATACAAGGATTGATCAAATGAAAAGGTATGAAACGTCGTAACAACGGAATCGTTTCTAAAGTACAGATGGCGCGATGGGAGAAAGTAGCAAGACATGTAGGCGTGAGAGTGGAGTCGGCCACGCGGACGGAAGCATGCGGGGGAACGCGCATGCGCAGGAGAGAGCAGAGGCTCTGATACAGAGCGGCGTCCAAGTGACGCGGCAGTGCATGTTCGGACAGGATGGCGTTCATATTGCCCAATTCAACTGTTGAGAAGCAGCGAGGCGTCATCCGATTTCTGACAGAAGAACAGTTAACTCCGAAGTGTACTGTGAGACACTCCGACACCTGCGCAGGTCCATCAAGAACTAACGACCGGGCCTGCTCACGGAGGGTGTGGTTCTGCTCCATGATAACGCTTGTCCACACATCTCCAGGGTCACACAAGCGGAACTGGCCGCGTTCAAGTGGGAGCAGCTAGACCATCCACCCTACAGTCCGGACTGCTCCCCCTGTGATTTCCATGTGTTTGGTCCACTGAAGAAGCATCTGAAAGGCAAGCTCTTCACTTCAGACGATGAACTCAAGGACGCTGTGCAGGACTGGGTCTCGTCATGGCCAAAGGAATTCTGAGAAAAAGGAATCCTTTGGCTCGTTCATCAATGGGATCGATGTGCTCAGGCCAATGGAGATTCACAATGTCTGTCAAAGTATTCATTTACACCGACACTGTCGTTTCGTACCTTTTCATTTGATCAACCCTTGTACTTCAAAAGGTGCAATCGATATTGTTGAGAAAGTTACGAGTTTTTGTACTTCTACTATTGACAACATTCATTTATGGCTTTTAGAAAAAGAAACTTTATTAGAAACCCGTCAATAGCTGGAAAACAGATTTTCTAAAGCTAAAACAGTCCCTGGAATTCACAGCTTCCACGAATTCTGTCCAGTCAAATGACACCATTGGTTTAAAAAAAAAAAAAAGCCCCCGCCCCCCTATTGAATTGTCAGAACTTAGCACAAATTCATACATGGCATGTGCTTGTGATGATCACTGGTTTTATGGCATAATTATTTCCAAGCACAAAGAAGAAGGTGATGTACAAGTGAAATTCATGCACCCTTTTGGTCCTGGCCCATCATTTCATTGGCCATCAAATAAAGATGACATTTGCTAAGTGGCTTTGTGCAATGTTCTTGCAAAAATAGCACTCCAATCACAAAAGGCTCAGGGCAAGTGTACCGGTACTATTTTTTAGATAAAGAAACCGATTATTGAAATCAACAATATATGCAACTTATCAACAAGTCATGCCTTCACAAATAAGTAAATCATTTTTTATATAAAATTTAACTATCATATTCATGCCCCTGTATTTTATTATTATTCATTAAAGGACTCAAATAGATTCTAAAGATTTATTATTTGCCAAATTGCATTTACAAAAACACTGCAGCCGAATCGTTTATCATAAGAGTATAATCCAGCAGCAGGAATAAATATTTTTACACGAAAATTGCTTACATTAAAAGCCCACAAAAACCAAAAGGCAGGTAAAACCCCATTATTTTTATTCATTACCATTTTAGGCCATAAGTTAAGGTTTATTTTGTGATGTCACTTTTTAGTTTGTTCTGTTTATCATTTTTGTAAAGTTTTATAGTAGTCCTCCCTTAGAAAAGGACAACATGACACTTTCTGGTGTCAGTTTATAGTAGAATTCATCAGAATTCCGATGTTGTAGTTCGCCCTTTTTATCAGTTCTGTTTTGCCTTTGTTTGGATAGAAACTCCGTTGTCGGACATTATTTCTGGTTAATTGCCCAGCCCTAAATTGTATTCTATTATTTGAAGATCAAGAGCTATGTACCTACTGATTATATCCTGTATTTGAATTGATGTAAGAATTTAGCTAGATTGTATGTATTTTAAGAATCGCCCACGCTTCAAATCCAGCGTGCTGGTGATGACGTCATTTCTACTAGAGCCTAAAAGTGACTCGCTTGGTATCTGGAAGTGGAGTGAGAGCTTCACCCATGCCACCACCAGAATGCATCCCGACGCTTGCCCTGGATATAAAAGGAGGCCAGAGGAAGCAAGAAAGATCATTCACAATCCACAGTCGAGACGGATAGGACAGAAAAAACAGCTGAGGAGATGGAAGCCACTGACGATGACGAGGAAGAAGCAGATGCCTGGGGGGCTTGGAACAGGCATGTTCCAGTCAGTCTTGAGTCTTGCTACGATGTTGATTTAGACGCTGGGTAGGCCTAACCCTCTCTCTTCATGGAAAGAGACCACGTGTTAAATTTTTGTATTATCTTGCACTGATCAGTTTCCTTAAGATTAATGGTATACCTTATTTTTAGTATTGTTGAGTTTAGATTATTGGATTCTTTGTAATGGAAGTTAGTGTAATGCTTAAGTGAAATTTTGTAATAATTCTTTAAATCTGAGTTGTAGATGTGGTAAATTCCTACCCAGTGGTAGATGTAATTTTATCTTGATTATTATTTACAATTGTTTCATAATAATTTTTTGTCATTGTTTAATCTCTATAGCAACACTGCTTTGTTACTTCTTCTTTTCTTTCTCTGTTGTTATCTTTTCGTTTCCCCCCCCCTCGTGTAATGTTTCCTTTTCCTCAATATATATCTATGATTTTTCAACCTGTTAATCCATGGATTTATTCCTCTTCACCACACAAACTCCAACAGTAGATATTAATTGCAGCGGGAATGGATTTAATGGAGATTTATGCTGTTGTTAGCAGGATTTTTAGATTGTGACCTCTGTTTATTGAAGCGTTAAAAAGGTTCAGAATTATTTAGACAGTTATGAATTGAATTTAATAGACAGTTATTGTAGATTGTAGAACTGTTAACTTTGGATTGTGGGGGTTTACTTTATTGTATTCCTATCGGGGAACTGACTAAGAGTTGCCAAGCTTACTAGTATGGCAGAATTAGTGAATTAACTGGGTTGTTAATGTTGTGAGTGAAAAGTAGTATGAAGTGTAAGTTATTTACTTGAGTGTTGATTATGGATTTTGTATCAGCAAACTGAGATTATTATTCTGATATAGGAATATTGTGAAGTTAATGATGATTTGAATATTATTTTTAGTTAGGAAGTTGGATCGCTTTACGTTTGGATTATTTGTAAGACATTTGGTGTAAACGTAATACTAGCACAGCAGGTAACTAAACAGTTACAGTCGAAACTCGTTAATACGAAATTGTCGGGACCATAAATTTTTTTCGTATTATCCATCAACTCTGATAACTTTCGAAATAAGCATAAAAAAATTATTGTTATAAAATACGTACATTTTTATTCCGTTCCCTCAGTAAAAAACTGTTATTTTGGTCTGTCTACACAACATTACAAAATTTCTGCTTAAAACATTATTTACTTTGTGAATAACGTACAGAAATCTGGAGGAACATTTTCCCCATACAAAATAAATGATTGAGATCGTCCATCACAGTAATCATATGCTGTGTTGATGGAGCAGAGTGCTAAATTTGCCCGGGTTCATCATCACCTTTGACTCCGCCATCTTGGTTTCTATCTAGACACTGTTACATGTGTACAATATAGAAAAAAGTAAACTTACTTGTTGAAATCATTTCAGCAATGCCTCTTCCATTTCCTCATGTGTTCCTGTTCGCATCCGTTTCCTTTTAAGTGTCCCACTTGTCTCTGCTTGCTGCGTTATTTTTTCAGCGTTGACAAAGTTGATGGAGGAATTTCAAATTCTTTAGCAATCTGCCCTTTTTTTTGCATTTGGTTTTTTAACGGCATCTAGAATTTGAATTTCACTTCTAGCAAAAGATCCTTTCATTTCTTTTTCCTTACGTCAGATATGGTGTAGCAGCTGTGCAGCAGTACGTAGTGTAGTCTGTAGCTGTGTAAATTGCCGAAGAAGACAGATTGATTCCTGTTTAAAATTGCTGATTGCCTGTAATTCAATTTTTTTTTTAAACAAGTGTGCTCTCATACAGAACTAATCAGATATGCGTTAGTGAACACCACGTGATTAGTGGTATTCGTCACGCCCGAAAGAACATGTGATTCTTTAGAAGTTAGAAATAACAGAAAACATTTAATTTTTATTTTAGAAAATTGCATACATCGAAAACTTATTAGAAATTTTATTCTGATCACTATTTTCACACTAAATTTCCGAAATTTTCCTTCGTATTAACCGGACTTTAGTTAGAAATCATTCGTATTAAGAGGATGAATTTACATGTAAATATCATTCACCGGGACGGGCCAGCAAAATTTTTCATATTAACCGAGTTCGTATTAACGGGTTTCGACTGTATTTTATTTGGGAAAGGTTTGGCTTTCTTTCGTTTTGGTGTGCATACTTGGTACTTGTGTTGTGTGGGGTTTTGGTGCTGTGGTTCATAGGCAGTGGCTGTGTTAACCCGCAATTGGAAGGCTAGTCCCGTTTGTTCGGACTGGTATTCGGGTTTTAGTGATAGCCTGCTGGTGTTGGATCCGGTAAGTTGGCTTAGTTTTCCCACTGTAGTGACCACCCCCTTGCTTTTATGCATTACACGACGGGAGGTTCGTGTATTGTGACCAGTATGGGGTAAGTAATCCCTTGTTTAGGTTTGACACTGTTGATCTGTGTAGCGAAATGGGAGGGTTCTTGGTTTAGACATGTGCTAGTTATTGCCTGATCATTAATTTGTCACTATTAGGACCTTACAGTATGGATGCAACGGAGTGTTTGTACCTTGCTCATTTTCTAATTCTTTGCTAATTTGTTTGTTTGTATCTGTCTTATATATATTGGAAATAAATCCTCTTTAAGCATATCAAACGTCCCACCCCTTTTTCTTAATTTTAGTCGGCACCCTTCTTAGGAAGGACTGCTGACAAGGTGATGACACATTTGACTTCACCACAATTTAAAAATTTTACAGGGTGATCCCAAACATTATTTTCTTTGTTCACTTGCTGCTGCTCCAGTTTTTGCCTTCCTGACAAACCTTTGCTGAAATATATGAGGTGTAACATGCTTTTTACACCCATGAAGTTTCAAGATAATCTGTCAATTATTTTTCCAGGTATTCTACAAAACATCTAAAATCGAAAGTGTCCGATTACTTCTGGGTCGTTAGTGTATATAGTTCTATCTGGAGTTTGTTTTCTCATTTACTGGAAATAAACGTTTTTAAAATTATAGCACACACACTTTTCTTAGACATATGGTAAGCGTTCCGTGCAATTTGGTTTTTATTTTTCGTTATTTAGAAACAACCTAACCTATAAATCTAGTGAAGATAGATTAACTCATCTATAGAAGTCACGTAAATTAAAAAGCTAATTTAAATGATACCTCTGATAAAACTTCATTTCTCAAATGTGAACTGCCAATTAAAGAGCAATTGAAATTGCTTGAAGAATTAGATGTTGAAGCTGAAAATTAAATAAAAATATTTTATAACAATTTCTTAGATATTAAAATATCTGAAAAAGATAAAAAACTTAAGATTTTACCATAGCAAGAATTTCTTTTATTAGGCCGAAGAGAACAAGGTGTTATAGAAACACGCAGAGGCTTACATCTTGCTATTTCTTCTGTGAGAGAAAAGTGAACATTGTGCTGGCCAACCTGTTTTGAAGGAGTTGGAGTAGCTAAGAGAAAAACAATCACATAATCATTACATTGCATGCATATTAGTATATAATTATTAAAATGCAGAGAGATATTCCTACCTTGTTTTAAATTGCTTAGTTTCAAACACTATGAAGAAAATATAAAATTTTGAAAAATTATTAGGAAAATACTAATTTCATAATCTGTATACAAGTTATTCAAATCAAAGTATTTAATGAATTCTAAGAATATATAAAGCAAGTTGAATAGTAGCCAGATTTTTTTTTTTTTTTTATAAAATTCTTTTTTTTTTAATTGAAGGAATATTATTTACCACACATCAATTGAAATTAACTTAAAATGAAAATTCAAAACAGGGCCTAGACTGAGACATGTACACAAGCAACGAATATGGGAAAATGTTCCTGGAACCCAAATGTTTTCACTGAAACTCTATATATGATCATTGTCAGTGAAAAATCAAAAGTTATTGACCCATTTGTCAAGTTTTTCGAGTGCCAACTGCACTCTTGTTCAGGCAACACATGACGTGAAATGATGTAATGGTTAACGTAATATTTGAGGAACTTGAAAATGAAATAAATATTTAAAAAAATTTGAATGCAAATTGAATATTGAATTTTAAGGTTCATTTTCCAACAGACGAGTTGCACATGATGCTAGCGCAAACACTTGGCAGCATCCGTAACTAATTTAGTAGGCGGCAATTGCAGTCTTGACAATGGCAGCAAATGGAAGGAAAGTGATCACACATGTCATAAAAAAAATCAAGGGACTCGAATTAATTGTTGGTTCCATTATGTGTTAATAATGGTCAAAACACAACTAGGGATGTTAATTTTCATTCATTTCCCTCTAATCAAATTTTTGGTAAAAATCCAGTGTAGCATCCCCTAATTTTCTCGGCTGACATCAATCAGCCCCGTCGCGTTTATGATCTGAATTTATTATTTTAACATATCTGATTAATATGTAAATGACTTATCATATTATCGAAATTATATTTTAAGAAATCCATCAGCTAACGGTTGGTCATTCATGTCGGCTGGTTGCCCATCACTCAACATACAGTCACGGAACTTTAGTGATTTTTTCCTCGCATAAATTTCTTCAAATATAATTTTGATAATATGATAAATCATTTACCTATTAATTAGATATGTTACAATAATAAATTCAGGGCGCAAGCTCGACGGGGCTGATCAATGTCAGCCGAAAAAATTAGGGGATGCTACACTGGACTTTCACCAAAAAAAAATTATTAAAGCCTCTTCTTGGAGATCAATGTCTTGTTTGCAACATGGATCGAAAACATGAAAACATTTTGAAATATTAGGTCGTTCATTAAAAAACGGGCCAGCGGATAGTGTAGGAAAGGTACCGTATGCACGAACCAGGAGACAGGGCTATGATCGCGACTTGAAACGGCAGCAGTGCAAGCATCCAAAGAAGTGCAAGCAGGGTATTGTGCAGTTCCTGACAGCAGAAGGTGTTGTAAGTTGTGAAATCCATCGTCGAATGATGCAGGTATACGGTGAGCACTGCATGTTGACCACCTACGCAATCATAGCAACTGACGACTGACTGGACGGCCTTGCTGCGCGCCTATCATCTGTTTTTTATTTCCATGCTCGACAGTACTGACAACAGTGGAGAACAGTGCCTACTTCGTATTTGTCAGGTTCGTATCTACATCTTAGCCCTGTCTCCTGGTTCGTGCATACGGTACTTTTCCACAATATCCACCGGCCCGTTTTTTAATGAACGACCTAATATATTTGTTTACATACCCTGCAGCAATTCACAATATGCAGAATCAATAGAATTTTCTTTCATGATAACACACACATTTTATGTTAAAGATCTTTGGGAAGGCTGAATTTGAGCTCTTATCCCAATAAAACATTTCTCATCACCCTGAAATTTTTAAAATACCCATCAGATAAGTATTTAAATCTCTTTAGAGTACATTTTCTATACTCTAATATAACATGTTTTGTCAGGATTGGTAAACTTGATAAATTAGTTTTCCATTTAATTGAATTTTTAAAAAGTAAATCATAAGCATTCATCTGTGACGGGCCACCCTCTACCCTCGTTGAACTAAAGCTGCCACGAGTGAGACAACAAGGGGGTAGAGCTGTCAGGGGTTCGGGACCTGGATTAAACGCAATTAAGAGACTGACGCAGAGCTAATGAGTGCGATCCACACATTTTATTCATGCAGCTGATACAGAACCTCACAAGTACGGACAGTGTAAAAATGTTTCTTAAACTATGCGGAGGGGCCCCTCTAAAGACTATGTTACCACACTAACTATATTTAGGTAATAAAACATTTTCCACGTGTCTCGGTAAGGGTTCAGTACAGGAGCATCAAGGCTTCCAGAGCAATATGTACGGCATTGCATTCCAAACTCCCGCTAAGCGGGTCTGGCCGTTACAAGAATTTCAATTCCACCACTAGAACGCACTGCTAACTCCCGCATGAAGTATTCCTACTATGCACGCTTAAGAGCGTGATGTGTCCCCTGTTTCTGTATATGAGGGGAGGGCTTAATATGCACATTAAGCCCTCCCTGGAAAGTGGCAGTGTTACGTTCTTTTGTGAGATCTTATGTGGCATCTAACAGGCTACGGTGTTTTCACATTACATCATGTGCACCTTCTTCCATGTAGAACCTCCACAACGCTTTAGGTTAGATGAAAACCTCAGCCAACAACCGATGTGACATTCAGCATAGGCACCCTTCCGGAGCTTAAGCTATCTAATCAATTAAAATATCTAATTAGCGATAAACAAGTTTCAGTCAGCAGTTGCTAGGGAAATAGTGATGAATACAACAAAACTTGCAAATTGAAGCACAACATAACACAGGGCTTACAAACTTCAGCCTTCGTTGAACATTTGGGCACTCAAAACCGACGCTCACTGATAATATAACACAACTGTGTTCTTCGCACTTATGAGAGAGTTGCATTTAGTGTTAAAACTAAAGGAAGCAAAACCCCGACGCTTACATGCGCAAATGTACTCCAAGCTTCGTATGTCAGGTTCTACTTCAGCATATATATTATTACGAGCTTTTTGTGGAAAAAAACAAAACAAACAAACCGCTTTTCTTTTTGTTTTAGCTTTGCATATTATTCTTAAGCCTTTTAGTGGTTATTTTTTTTTTAGGCTTTTCCCCTATCTTTAAGCCTTTTTCGGTTTTGTGTTAATTAAAACTGTTTTTATCTTCAGTATTTGTTGACGTGTTCTCCTCTTGAGGGCGTGCGGCTTGCTTCTTACGTTTGTGTTGGTTTATTAGGAGCGCGCGTTTAAGTTTTCCTGTTTGCGCTTTGGCTTTTCTTGAGTCAGTGCTCGGTTGGCGGCTCAACCAGCCACTTGGACTTTGCAAAAATGTTCCTGTTGAGAGCTATCGTGACTTCGCCTTTTTTTAAGTAACGAGATTGGTTCCTTGTTTTATTCTATCTATTTTGAGTATTTACTTTCTCGGCTTTTCAGTTTGTGGACGTTGAGATGTTCCGTCCCGTCCCTTGTGATGGGTGACCATTGTCGTGTTATCTGTGTGTGTTTTTTTGTCGTTCTCCATCTACGTTCGACGTAATCGAAGCTTCCTTCGTGGCGGCAGGCCACAGCTATTCATCCTAGTTTAACTGTTTCGAACTGGTCAGCAGCGTGTTTTTCGCTCGGTGTCTTTTTGTCTAGCCATCCCTCCGTGATCTTCGGGTTTCTGCCCTCGTCGTCTGTGCACTTGTCCGAGGTGACCCGTTAAGGTTTGGATTAGGTTAAGCCTTACCTTGTTTCCTATTAATAATGTAATTAATTCTTTTTCTTCTTTCTGATCTGTTTAAAGTTAGAATTAGTTCTTATTATTTTCCCTCCCTTTGGGTATTGCTTGACTATTCCTTTCTGCTCTCGTCGCCTTTGCCTTTTTCAGATGGCTTGGACCAGTCGTCGTGAACCATTGTTCCTTCTAGTGCCAGCGTAGTTTTGTTCTATTTACTTTCTGCTGTTTCTGTGTTCTGCCAGTGTGACTGTTTTAGTTTCCCTTGTCTCAGCTTTTGTGATTTCTTCAGTCGTTGCCACGTGCTTCTTGTGATTTTTGTACTCCAACGACGAATTCTTCTTGTACTCTTATTATTATTATTATTATTATTATTTTTTTTTTTTTATTTTATTTCGAGTGTAATCTCATTTCTTTGTATCTTTTGATTATTTATTTTTGTATCAATAAAAACTATGGGATTTATTTGGATTTGTGCCTTAATCTTCCTGGGATTTTATTTAACCAGTCTTTATAATAATTTTGGGGACTTTAAGCTAATTCTGGGCTGGGGTGTTTCTATGGGTCTTTTCCAATTGATTAACTGAGTGTGCAGAGGTTTTCTTTAAAGCTCCTGCACATATACAGAGTGGGCCAGAAAAAAGGATTCATGAAAATATTCTAAGTTCGCTGCTCAACACTGGTTATTTCCATCTCGCACAACACTCACCAACTGATCGATTTCACAGCCCTAGCTGTGCTCACCAGCTATCACAGAGCCATCTGTTGTTCTGCATACACACTATGCCTGCAAAACTTCCACATGACACATATACGTTTGTGATCTGTTCACATATCTACAAGAAAAAAAATAGTTGCCATGACTTATGCTCCAACCCTCGTAAATAAACCCCAAAACAAAACAGTGGTGAAAATGCACTAACATTTGGGAGAGGGGTGGCAGCAGCTATCAATAAAAGGCCTATCACTAAAAGCTTATCACCTGGGGATAAAAATTTTAACCCTAATCATGATCAAATTTTTGCATTGCGAACACTTGGATTTGTCGTCACCTTAACATGTATAGGATGATCATGAATTGTCACGTGAACATGGTATCAAGCAGAAGTAAAAATCTTAATGCTACTTCATTTAAAAATTTTCTTTCATTGATATAAACAAAACCATGAAATAAAAATCTGGAATAAAAACACCAGGATCTTTAACTATTATTTAATTAATAATTTATTTTTCTCTCTGAATAAAAATGATAAGAGAACAAAAATACAACAGAAATTGCTTAGCAGCTAAAATCACTTTGTGTTTATGCTTCTTACAAAACATAGCTTAATTACAAGAAAATCAATTGCAAGGAAATGAAATAGTTCTCTAGTGACAAAATAAATACAAATACCATTTAACAACTGTTAAATACCCTACCTTTTTAAGAGAGCGTTGGCTTGGTGAACCTTGTAATTCTGAAACACTTTTAGATCGTCTTTTTGCACTGCTACTATATTTTCTTGAATTACTTCTACTTGTTGTTGGAGTCTCTAGCAACAATGAGCCAAGGCAAGATCTACGGGTTCGTTTACACACAGGTTCATCTGAAAGAAAGGAAGACACCAATAAAATGGCTTTCAATTTGAAGGGATTATATGAGAGAGAGAGAGAAACCTTAAGTCTAGCTATCCTGAAATAAGAAAATATCACCACAAGACACAAGAGCTCTATTCAGATAAAAGGAATAAGTAAACAACTTTCTCTAGTCTGAGGTCCACTCTATTCATATTTCGGTCATTTCCTTATGTGTGAATTAAAAAATTGCAAGGCAATTTAGCTCACAAGGTATGGAGTTACAAATACTGTATAATTAAAATACAACTTATAAAAACTACTTATAATGTTAAAATGATATTTAAGAAATCTTATCAATGAACCTGCAAAAGTCTCATTTTAGCACTATCCTTCTGCATTGATAACTTTTTTTAAGCATTTTGAAATCTTCCTCATGCCAGTTGTATAGAAGTCTTCTGTCTGATGTCAGAACAATCTCAGAACCTTGCTTTTCATCTCTTCATTTGATCTGATCAAGAAGTTTGCTGTGGAGAGCATTTTACAACTTTCCATTCTAATTCTTTTAATGTCAGTTTAGCATTATGCAACCTGCATTATCTTGCAGAAGGAAGACACATTAGTTGAGTAATTCTGATTGTTTCTTTCTCAGCAAAAGGCTTCAGGGAGTTCAAGAGATCTCTGTAATGGGAACTAAGTCATGATTTGAAAATCCTGCAAGAAATCAATAAAGATAATGCCAGTAATGTCCCAAAATATGGCCACCATTAACTTGGTGGCTGATGAGGCGATCTGAAAATTTTTTGGGGCAAAGAAAAATTTGCAGATTACTGGGCTTTACAACTAGCTGCCCACCCACCTCCAATAATTTCTGGCACCCTAACACGGATTGTAAGAGCACTCAATGCATCACACGATAGATACTGGTAATTACTTTTTCTGAACATCCTTTCAATGTAAGCTATACTTCAGATGATGCAGTGTTATTACTATAATGGTGCAATAACTTGGAGATTAAAACATACATGTTTTTGAATTTAGCATTTCTTGGCAATAAACTGAAGTGAATAATTCAAAAGTCATATACTTGTATAATCCATTATAATAAGAAAAAAATCCAGAAATGTTAGTCTAAATCAAAATTAAAGATAGGGCACTTCAGAAAGTTTGATATCATTTCATAATCTAATAAATCATTAAGGAATGACATAACCAAGTACTAAAAGGTTAAACTAAACCATTTGCTAAACCATATTTTTAACCACCCTATGTTAACATTGTAAATTTCTAATGGACCATAATGATACCATTAAACCACGTACCTTAGAACGAATTTGGATTATCATTAATTTTACCTTGTATTCATTTATGATATATCATCCCAATTTGTTTGATATATTACATACCATATCTTGTCATTGAAAATTTTTGAGGGTGTCATAAGGGTACCATTAGAGCTCGTGCTATTGTTTTGATTACAACCATTTTCACAATGGTTCATTCCTGAAACCTTATTTATCAATTGGCAAAAATACTAAATTACATCGGCTTCTATCTTGTCATTACGATTTGTTTGATACATTACTTACATCTCTCCATTGAAAATTGCTAGGTGGGATCGCGAAGGTACCATTTGTGCACGTGCTATTGAACCGATTTAGATAATATTTGTGATTAGTTCGTGCCATGTACCATATTCATCGACTGATGAAAATAGTAATGAATAACCGCTTCTATCTCGTCATTACGATTTGTTTGATATTTTACTTAATATATCTTTCCATTGAAAATTGCTAGGTGGGAAAATAGAGGTACCATTTGTGCATGTGCCAATGAACTGATTTAGATGATATTTGTGACTGGTTCGTGCCATGAACCATATTCATTGACTGACGAAAACAGATTTTGAAAATCTTTCGTAGCCTCGGAGGAGTTAGAGTTAAGGACAGGCAGACAGTATACACTGATAGCATAAAGCACCTTTCGGTACTCAATAAATAGACTTATTCTTATTTAAATAATCTCAAATATTAACAGCATGTATAGAAACAACTCAAAAGTCTGGGTGTAATGTTTTACGTTTTTCTTTTTTGATATAAAAATGCTATTCACTGGAAAAGTGAAGAGTTTTGTGTGCTAGAATATGCTCAAACGCAGTCGAACAAGACTATGCAGTAAGTTTTGGTGAGAGAATCCACTAAAAATGCACCAACAGCAATGCAGATTTGGATACGGCACAAGAAGATCAAAGAAGAAGGCTATCTGTGCAGGGCAAAAGGATCTGGACAACCACCAATAAGTGGAAGAGATGGTCGAGCACGTTTGGGAAATATTTTGGCAAGTCCCAAGAAAATCATAAGAGCAAGTTTGGAAACAGATTCTTTCAACGACAGCTTGGCATGTATCAAAGAGAATTGTGAATGAAGCATCATTTGGTAAGAGCTGGACTACCGACTTGACGTGCAGGGTCTCGGGTGGTTTGCATATTGAAAATTTCTGAAATCACTCAAGAAATCCACATGTGTATGAATTTCTCATTGAGTATAGTATTAAGAAGTTTAGTATCATTTGCCTAGACTACTTATACCATTTCCGAGCTTACGTATACAGAATGAAGTTTATGGAGGCCTTATAGTACATAACAGAAGAAAACTAGATTTCCCGATCGGTTTCGCAGTTTATTCCAGGCTTTATCAAAGGTACATATGAAAGGCTTGCCAGCCCCTTGTAACCCTGGTAAAACCTGAAATAAACAGCAAAAACAGTCAGAAAATCTTGTGTTTTCTTCCGTTATGTATTGTAAGGCATCCATAAACTTCATTTAAAGAAGGACAGAACAGTGACCCATATTTTTATAGCGTTAAGTATACAGCATTGAATGTGTTGCGCCAAACTGAGAAAGGCTATACTACATGAATTCATGGAGTGTATTCATTCAGTCATGCTTTTAGTACCTGCTCCTGGATAGCTGATGTCAGTAGGACAAGCAATACAAAAATCTAAACTGAATATTACCCAATAAGCAATATGAGAATATTTTAAGTTTAATCTTAGTTTCAGCGAATCATAAACGGGTCTAAGTAGTTTTTAAAATTTTTTTAATATAAATTTTAAGTATTTTATTTATTTATTTATTATTATTATTAAAAGAGCACTCTCCAGGAATAAAAGAAAATAGTGTGAAAAAACACAACATCGTCGAACTACGAATACATTAAAACATGATCACTGTAAAGCTGTGTAATGCTTCCGACGGGATTTCTTGAAATGTTTACAAGACGAAACACAAACGGAAGAAACGCATTGGAACACTGAAGACCTAAGTTCGTACGGAAGATCGTCCCAAAGAGCTATTGCACTATACGGGAAACGCCTCGACTTAAAGGCGGACGTCCTATTAGGAACAACAAAAAAGGTAACGACGAGTTTTGCGAGTATTAGGACAATAAGTGAACCACTCCTTGACGAACGCAGCTGGATGAGTGACGTCTCGAATAGCATCAGACAATTCAGTCGTAAGGGCAATTTTACTAATAGCCGTAAGTGTAGGTAATTGATACTTGATACAGGTATCGGTCACAGAATCTAATTTTTTCAATTTAAAAGCGAATCTAATTACCCGGTTGTAGGCTGCTTTTAATCTTTTAAAATTAACCACAGTAGTAGCTGACCAAAAAATCGCTCCGTAAGCTATTTTAGGGACGATGACTGCAGTTATAAACTGACAAATCTGGTGTATCGTCAGAATCGTTCTTAACCTTTTAACTAAGAAACATTTACGATGTAACATGATGATTGTCTTGTCAATATACTCGTTAAACTTGAGGCCTGGGTCGAAGGTGACTCCCAAGATGTTAATCGGAGTTTGATTTAGCGTGTCCTTAGGGCCAATCATGATATGGGTTTTAGACGAGTTTAAACAAAGACCTCGAGTTTATACCAGTGGGACATGTAAGCCAGATCTTGTTGAAGGAGAACAAACTCTTCGTCCTGGCCTTGTGGAAGATAAGTGTCAAACAAAAAATTGTCGTCAACGTAACTCAATATATCAAAATTGCACTGATGACAGAAGAGCGAAGCAGTCGTAACAGCATACAGAAGCGGACCAAGACTAGATCCTTAAACTATGCCTCGGTTGCATGGCCTACTAATCAACGGACTATGACTGATGATGTTCGTTCGGTCACTAAAGTAGTCAGATAATAAATCCATATAGCCTTTTGAAACTCCAAGCATAGCAAGATTGTGAAGAAGCTGAACTCTGGAAACCATGACAAACGCTTTTGAAACGTCAGTCTGGGCTACTATAAACTTGCGGCCTTGGTCATAGGCCTAGGTCGCAGCAATAAAGATGTACGTCGGGATCCAGGTCGTTTTGCAGCGAGGTCTACTCCCTTTCTGCTGATAGGGTATGTGAGACCACAAATAATCACTAAGCCGTTGAAACACATGCTTCTCGACAATTTTGGATAACGGAAGACTGATATTGGGTGGAAATTTGTAAAGTCACTGATATGTCGCCTTTTTTATAAAGGGGATTAATACGCGCAATTTTTAAAGATTGTGGGAATTTCTTTGTAGCAACGATAGTGCTGCACAATTTATAAATCACCATGTGTCCAGTTTGATTAAAAGTTTGAAGAATCTTGTCAGTCATCGTCAAGGGATAACATGGCCCTTTAACTTTAACCTTTTTCAGAATGGTCACAAACATCCTACCGTGAGGTATAGTAGGATCTGGTGATTCACTCTTCTGATTGTCTTCATGAATTGTAGTACTCCCTACGATTTTAGTCGGAATAGGGACACGACATACTTCTACAAGATTGTCATTTGTTGAGACAGGTCTGCAACAAGAATGCTTTGGATGCCTATGAAACGGAGATTTCCAAGAAGGACCCCGACCTGTTACTAAACGGAGACGCAGGCCCCATAGGAGATTCGACACTTATCAAATTGCTTAAAGATTCAAGTTAATTTTCTATATTTCTTAATTTTGTATCTTTGTTTATCTTTTACTTTCTTTGATTTTATTATTTAGATAGTTACTTCGTGTATCTAGTTATTCATTGTATTATTTTAATAATCGGCATTCGGTATCGATTGTAACGATTGTTCGCGACCAGGAGGAATTATCTCTACTAGGTCCGCACTTCTGATGTTAAGAGATTGTTTCCCCCCAGTGGTCTCTTTTATTTTGTAACTTACATTTGTACCTTCTTTATTGGATAATGGCCACTCTGGCCCTTATATATATTCTCTGTAATTCAACTAAACTCTGTATCGGCATTGAATAATGAACTCAATGAGTTCGAAATACGTATATGCTTAATAAAATTCTTTTGTGGACAAGAGGTTGCTGTTAGTTGGTCATGGAATAGGGGTGTTGGTTGAGTTGTTAATCCATTCTAAAAAGTTACAATATTGTGCAGGTGAAAGTTGAGGTTTTGCACTATAACAATTTTGACGTATCAGGGTCCAGATCTGAGCCAAATTTTCATGCTGATTCACCAGATTTCTCTTTGCCGCCCTTATGGCTCTTTTAAATATTATAGCAGCTTGTTTATGGGTCTGATGAGACAGGGAATCTCTTTCTTTGACTAACGGCAGTAGGAGCGCAGCTTTTCTTGCCATTTACGGGTTAGGTCTACACTCCATCCATTATTACAATTTCTGGACGACTTAGGACAGATTAATTTAAACCCTGCACTCACAGCAGCGTTTGTAACCTGGTAATCTATAAATTCAAGGAGATCATCAGAACTGTGAGCCCCTTCCAATAAATCTAAATTAATACTGTCCAAATTTCTATGGAACATTACTCTATTAAAATTAGTGTAGATGGTAGAAGGTTTACCTGACAATTTGGGAATTTTTGCGGATGAGCAGCAAGGTAGAGAGTCACGTAAATCACCTGGTGGTCTAATTTGGGCTTAGGGACAAATTGCATGTCCTTATAGCATATATCATCAGGTAAATAAATGTGGTCGATGATAGACAGACTGATACCAGTTATTCTAGAAGGGCTCTTAATAATTTGTTTCAAATTGAAGGCATCAGTGCAAGTTGTTAAAGTCTTTAGATCAGAGGTATCAGATAGAACATTGCAATTAAAGTCCCCCAATATAACATTAGTCCTAGTTAAGTCACATTTGCTAATTTCAGTTGACCCAGTCCTCCATGGAAATATAAGATGGACGGTAGAACAGCTTAAAGTAAATCGATTTAGGACCGATAAGCATTTAACGGTGAGATATTCCATGCCACCTTCACTATAAGCGTCCATTAAGTGGGTCGTAATAGAATCTTTTATTAAGATCTTAACACCTCCTCCCCGAGTTGGGCGGTCCGATCTAAACTGATAACCTGGAATCGCAGTTACATTGTTGTCACATTCTGGCGTAAGCCACGTCTCAGTAAAAAAACGCAGGTGGATAGAGTCAATAAGGAGAATAGCTTGTAGGTCATCGATTTTATTTAGGATGGAACGGGCGTTAAGGTATACAGTCTTAATGGTAGTTAATTCAGGTAATATGGGGCGTGGCAGGCCTCCCCACGTGTTCCTGCAAGCGCCAATAATCCGTACTGAATTGGGGATTAAACCCATAAAAAGGTCGGATGGAGACACCTTGAGGCCACAAAGTCTCGTTTAAGCTTTCTTCTCATGTCAGGCCCTTGACTCTAACAAATACTTAAGGGGAGGGTGAACCAGACCACATGATCCACCGACCACACTATTATATTATTATCATGTTGGTGCAAGATAGCAGCTAACGTGTTACAATCATATTCTTCACTGATGTTTTCCAGCCTTAATCGAATAGTGCTATACTTTTTAGCTGGGATAGACCAACTGCCTGACCCCCATTTCTGATCTATTTTGTTATGTCCAACCACAGACAGATGGGGGGCATCAGCACACAGTATTTTCGAACTATCACCGGGTAATTTTAGGGCAGTTTCGTCCTCATTTGTAATTAATTTGCTCTTGGGCTGTAACACTGACTCTAACGACGTTTTTATACTTTATTTACTCTTACCTTCGTTCTCTTTAGTGGCATCGTTGCATTTTACACCAGATGATGGCATTTCAGTTATAACTGTGTCGGTGACTACATTTGGGGTAGCATTGGAGGCTGGGCATTTACATTCTCTAGAGCACGAGGTTGTTTTTGACCGGTCGAAGGTTCATTCTCGTCTTTGTTCAATGATTCAGACGGGACTAGCAGGGTTTGGAGGGTCTCATTCGTAGTGGCAATAAAGTACCCTAATCTCTTCACAGCACTGTCCATAATCTCCTGTATCATTGTCCGGGTTGAAGACAAAACGCCATCAATGATCGCTGTGATCATGTTGTTTGTTAGGTCGTTATTAAAAGATGGATTGGCAAGAGAAGAATTTAACTGCTTATTAAGCGCCAGTTCGGAAACTTTCTGGTTTAACCCAGCCAGTTGTGAGAGAATTTCATTATGAATATTTAAACTATACTTGTTAGTCAAATTTTCACCACTCCAGGTATTTTCCTCGGTACTTTCCATATCTTGACAATAGATGGCGGTATGACTGAGTTTCTAAAGGCTCAGTTGAAATCTGCGTAGCAACTATTGCTTCTGTCAGTTCATCTAATTTACAAAGGATAGCTTCTTAATTACCAGCATTCTTTGGCCCACGTGTATTAGCCATACGTTCGGATTTCATCTGTTTCAATTTGTTAGTAACTTCAGTCCAGTGCTTTTGATGATCACCTCTTTCGATCTCCAGTTGTTGGTAGACATCCACTGAAGCAGTGTTTGTTATTAATTGCTTTCTTGACAAAAAAGATTAAACAGTTTTTGTCAGCGAAAGCTTACTATAAACTAAATTTCATCTAATAACAAACTTAAAATCCAAGTGATGGCGAGGGAACAGAGAATATGGAAGGAGCAGGAGAGAAACCTGTCCTCACGGGTCGGCCATTTTTTTTTTATTTGTGCTATTCATTGTAAAGTATATACATTTTATATTATTTTATTGTGTATTGCATTTATTGTCTTTTTCCTTCTATTCTAAGACAATTAGCATTGGTATGGGAAAAATTCGGAAAAACTGTGGTGTTCTAGTGATTGCTGCAGTCTTCAATACTGCAATACTTACTTACTTACTTTTCAAACACACTTATCCGTTAGGGTCGCGGGGGCAGCAGCCCTGTGGAGGATCTCCAGCGATTGCGATCTTCCGCCATCAGGTGCATGTCCTCCCTAGTAATATCCAAGCGACTCGAACCCAGATTCTCCATGTAGTCTATCCATCTGGTTCTAGGCCGACCCCTTGGTTTCTTACCCACCGGTTTGGAAAATAACAACTGCCTAGGAAGACTGGTTTGCGGCATCCGTATCACGTGGCCATACCAGCGCAACTGAGATTTCTCAATGCGGAGAAGTAGCGTCTCAACACCTAAAGATTCCCTTATACTGTGATTTTATATTGAAAAAAAAAAAATCATGCGCTTTCCGACGAAGAATGCATAAAGTTGAAATCTACCTTCCATGTCTGGAGAGAAACTGTCAAATGAAAAAAAATTCTTCATTCATTGTCCATTTGGTATCACATTTAGTAATACCAATCAGGAATGAAGTAATCACAAAAAGAATCTGTTAACATACTAACAATGCTGCATAGTTAAACTGGGAAATGGTCTAGTTACCCAGATATTTACATCTCAAAATGGGGTCAATTTTCTGAAACACCCTGCGCCTTAAAACTACAGTATACAGTAAAACCTCTGTATAACAAATATCGATATAGCAAAATTATCTCTATAATGTAATTTTTCTGTGGTCTTGGCAAAAATCCTATTGATTTAATACTTTTTCAAACTCCACATAGTGAATCTTTATACTCTATTTATAACGTAAGAATTTTTTGGTCCAGACAATAAATTTTAAGGTAAGTTTTAGCTCTTTATTACAAAATTTGGTTCCTGCACTTAGCATGATCCGACAGCCAACAAACGAAATTATTGTAAACTGCCAACAAGCGAGTTAAAAACAAGTTTTTACGTCACAAGCTCTGCCCAATTGGCTTAAAGCTCTAGATTAGGAAAGTATGGCAATCCTTTTCCGTGCCGCCCGCAGCTGCGGATTAGTAGAACAGGAGTCACGTGAGTTTTTCAGCCATTGTTGGCCCAAACGCAGTGATAGATAACATTGAAATTCATGTGGAGGATGAAATTTGAATTAAATTTTTAATGAAATATTCGTTAATTGATCCAGAATTTTAATCCGAATAAGCAAACCTTCAGGCTCCTTCAATCTATTGCTCCCTGGAAATTAATAAATTCCTTAAAATATCCGAAGAAGTAATAAAAAGCAAGGAAACTTATAACTTGACCAAATGTTGTTGAGATATTCCAGGACAGTACCTGATATTTGACCGGTACCTCAAAATGTCAGGTCTCCAAGGTGTTCAATGCATGGAAACTGAATCCACAAGAGTTTTCGAAATGGCAGAATTGTGGATTAAAAACAATCAACGCAGACAGGGACCGACGTCGTCCAAGACGGATTGTGCGGCAAAACCAAAGGTCTAATGTGGAGCAACTGACGGCAGACTTCAATGATGGATCATCTCAACCCATCTCCTCCAGAACAATGCGCCGAGAGTTGAAGCAAATAGGGACGGGAAGTCGCATGCCAGTAAGAAGCCCCTGGTGTCAGCAACAAACCGGAAAGTTTGCCTGCAGTGGTGTAAAGAACGATGTGACTGGACAGTAGACGACTGGAAAAAGGTGATGTGGTCGGACGAGTCACGTTACACATCGTTTTACACCGATGGCCGGCAGAGAATTTGGTGGCAGCCCCAGGAAGCGATGGACCCCTCATGTGTTGTGAACACAGTTCAAGCTGCAGGAGGAGGTGTCATGGTATGGGCCATGTTTGGTTAGTATGGCAAGGGTCCCCTGATATTCATTGACAGTCGGGTGAAAGCCAAAGACTACCTAAACATTGTTGCAGATAAAGTCCATCCTACAAGGGAGCATTTGTACCCAAATGGTGACAGGTTCTTCATGGGCGACAATGCTACTGTCCATCGAGCAAGAATTGTTCAGGAGTGGTTTTCTGAACATGGCACAGAGTTGCAACATCTGCCGTGGCCAGCACAAAGTCCGATTTGAATACGATTGAGAATGTTTGGGACATGTTGGAAAGAGACATTCGTCAAAGGCATCCTCTTTCGTCTACTCTGCAGAACCTGAAAGTCTTTCTGACGAATGCATGGTCTGCGATTACCATACCTGTATTGCAACACCTTGTTGAATCCATGCCAAACCACGTATGTTCTGTAATTACAGCCAAAGGAGGGTCAATACCATATTGAACGAAGGTTTCTAATTCATTGGGCGGTGTGTGTATTTTGATTTAATTTGCTATGAGGATTAAACTGGGTTGTATACTAACGTTTCTCGAGTCCATGTTATTGTGTTTCCCTTATTTGATGCCTGAACTCCTGACGTGTAACTCCCTCGCGGTTATTAGTGCAAAGTTGGTGGTTGTCGTGCAAACCCAAGGGGGGGGGGGGGGGGGGGCAGCAATTTTAATGGAATATACAGCTATTCATCAGATTCACTTATCAGAGTAGCTACACTGCGTATGATTGGATAAAGAAGTAACATAGTGAGACATAATGACATTTTTTTGAACTGTTATAATAATAGTTAAATATTTGAGATATAATAGGCAGTTATTTTCAAGCCGGAGGGTAAGAGACCAAGGAGTCAAGACCCATGGAGAATCTGGGTTCAAGTCAGTTGGGTATTACCATGGAGGGCATGCGCCTGATGCCAGAAGATCGCAATCGCTGGAGATCCTCCATAGGGCTGCTGCCCCTGCAACCCTAACGAATAAGCGGGTTTGAAAAGTAACAGGGCGACCACCCATTTTTTCAAAAATATTATAGGAATTATAGGAGAAAGAAAAAAAATACAGGAGATTTATAGGAGAAATATATCTTTATTTAAAAACAGCATATCTGTGCATACTACACTATTATATTATTGGGTTTGCTATATATGTATTTTTAAGGATTCCTCTTCTTAGTCAGGCCAACAAGGTTGTACAATAATTTTCTCTTTCTACCTTCAACATCAGTTTGTTGCTTTCTAATATCTGCTAACTTCTTATGAGCATCAGTGTTTTTCTTTTCAGCTGCCGATATCATCATCTCAGCTACTGCCACTTTTTCCATATCCTTTCTTTTCACCGCTTCTGTTAGCATTTTCATACCTTCTTCTTTAGCATCTGAAAAGTCTTAACATCAAACATGATTTCAGTCTCCTTCTGTTTTAGGGAATCTTCCTTGTCCTTCAGTGATTGAGCATCCTTCTTTTGTCTTTCTTGTAACTCTTTATTTGCTCAAGCAGCTTCATATTCCTTTTTGGACTTTTCCTCTTCCTCAGTTTTTCTTTTTTGCTCTTCTAATCTCAACATATACAATCTGTGGGCAGAGTGGGCCGCAAAGAGAAGGTCTTTAATTATTGACACGCACATTCCATCATGTGATTTTATGACATCTTTCAGCAGTCTGAGAGCTAATAGTTCTGGTCTCTAAGTTATTCCTCTGATCAGTAACAATCAGCCCATTTTCTGAAAATCCTCTTTCCACAGTAGCGTTACCATGAGGTAGTACAAGCACAGCCCTTATGAGTTTTGAAATAAAAGGGAACTTCCGATTGTCTAGTCCAGTTGCCCAAAACTTATTAATTCTGTTGGCTGGTGAGAATGATGGTAACAACTGCAAGCATTTCCACTCATCTACGCAGCATGCAACATCATTCATTCCATCCAAATGCTCCTTCATTTTACTAGCAATCCTGTGTATTTCTGCACCGCTAGAAAATTCACTGGATTTTAGAGGATTCAAACAACGAACATCTCAACAAACTGTTATCAAAGGGAAGTTTTTCCAGCGAGTACTCTGTTACAGTCACATAAAACTTTATCTGTTTAAGTAGCTTGGGCTCCTGGTTTTTCGCCTGTTTTAGAGTTTTCCTCGTCAATTCACCAATTACTAGTTCAACATCCTCCAACTGATTTGCTCTAACTTTAAATTCCACGTTAGCTACACATTCATTGCCACGTATAGCTTCCAGCTTCACAAATTTCAGCATTAAAGACTGGACAATTTTCGTAAAATGGTCGTACAGCAAATGGATTTTAGGGGTTTCACTTTGAAAAAGCGTCAAGAATTCCTCAAATATGGGCAACACATGTATTAAGAAATGACAGATAACCTGAGTTTCCTTTCCATTTTCCATAGATAGCACCTTCCTGCATATTCTTTTGAATCGAGCACAGGTTGGCTGATTTTTTTCAGATGAGCTGAGGTGCTTGAAGTAAACCACATAAACTTGCCACTGATCGATCAATCGTTCCAATGCTGGTCCTAAACTTACCCAACGTGACGGCACATGCTTCATGGGAAGGAGGATAGGAATCTTCATTTCTTTCTGTAGGTTTTGCAAGTCTTCACTTGGGCTGAAGACTGTTTAAAGAAGAAGTGAAGATCTACAGTAAGTTCTTCAATTTCAGTCCCAAATGCAAGCAAAGCCTTATGGAAGGCATTATGTATTACATGCAAATTGCATGTTCCAATGTCTATAAGTCCAGGTAAATTTAACTCCCTGAGCTTTGAGAAAAGCAATTGTAAAACTTTTTTATTGACATTAGGTCCATCCGAGCCCAGTGATAAGAAAAACTTCGGGTCAAATTTGTCCATTTCAAGATTTCGGTTAAGCGTGGTTCCCACTAGCAGAAAACAAGAGAGCAGAAACCAGGGCGTATTTTTTTCTGCCTTTTTACTTTTTGCTCCTGCAGGTGTCCCACATGGCAGAAACTCAAAAGGATAAGATAGCAGAAGTTTTGCCCAACACAAATGCACTGCACCGAAGCCGTCGATCGATCTAAACGGTCGGCTTCGACTGCACACAGTACGTACACAGTTCGTTCATTCCTCATCAATCATCACATCGAATTTTTGCATTCAGTTGTTGTTTATTCAGTTTAATTTGATTAATTAATTAATAAATATATATTTCGCACCTCTTCTATTAGCGCTTCTACATCAATTTTCTTTCTCGGCTTCTTCACCTTTATGAGCTGAGTGTCCGACATTTTTAATTTGTGTGAGAGAGAGGACGTCTCTGTGACGTCACTGCAGAGATCGTTTTCTATTGGCTGAGCAATCATTTCTGCCCTGCTTGTGCCACAAAAGTTGAACTCAACCCAACTCTAAAAAGCAGAAATTTTCAGTCGGGCAGAAGAGACGAAAACAGGAAGTGGCATCATAAAATTTTTCTGCTTTGTGGTTTCTGCCGTTGTTTTTACGCATGTGGGAACCATGCTTTAATTGCCTCACTTAAATCCTCACCTTCTGCATGCCCAAATATAATGGACTTATAAAAGTGAGTAACGACTTCATTCTTCGCATCGCTCCAAAATCTGACATGCAAATCAAGTTGCTTTTTTACTTGTACATTTGTAGTTTCATCATAGTGCACAGAAAATGGCAATTTTGACTCATTAATCTCTTTAACCAACTTTTACAGGTGCCAGTCCATCACTAACCAAATATGCTTCTTTTGTTCTTCCCATTTTGATATCTTGGGCAATCTTGCTATCAGGAAACATTGCTTGAAATAACTCTGAACAATTACCAGATGAACGGAAGCTATAGTCACTGTGAGCACCATGCATAGCCCACAAAATTTCGGCATTTGTAACGTTATCATCGTGAATCTGAAGTTTAAATTCATTTGTTTCAATCCTACTTTGTTACGAGGATGCCACAACTTTAGCCTTTTCAGTGTGCTTAATACCTTTGGCATGTTGTAATACTTGGTCGATTCCGGAATTTTCAATAGAAATAACTTTGCTACAGATCATACATGCAACTTTGTGTTCATCTTCTTGATCACGTTTACACCAAGAACCGATTACGTGTCCATTAGAATCCTTTTCAGTTAGCCAAGCTTCTTGAAATTTTGTCTTATACGGTGACATATCAGCTAAATTCAAATAAACGAATAGAAAAGAAATGTATAGACTTAACCTTTTCGATCAAAGAAACGTGAATCACATGCTGAATACCCACATACCTTTTCATGTTGTTGTTGTTGTTGTGAAGCCCTCGTAGATAGACTATTTAGCTAATATTTATGTCACTACAATAATTTCCACACCTTTTTATGTCTGAGAGGGAAAAGCGCGCGTTTCCTACCACGTGACGATGACAACAAAAAGAAAACTGCTGCATTGGGATCAACAATATAAAATCAGTAGATCGCTCGTGAGCTGCTTACAGCATCACCACCGCGTCCCCATTTGAAAGCGTGGTGGCCATTGCTGTGGTTGGCAAAAAATGCTTTCATCGTAAGTTAACGTGATTAATTTGTATAGACAAACACAGTAAAACTCAATGCGATCTCTTGTTCCGCTTCAAATTGTAGTATAGATATATTAAAGGTTCACCACTTACCTTTCACAGGTGCATTTTTACCTTTCTACAACTTAGAATGTTTTTCCTCACATAAAAATCCTGATCATCATTTATATCGTAGTCAGTTGATACATAAAAGATGTCTATATCCAACGATGTTACCATTGTTTCAGTGATACCAGAATGATTGTTTATAGGTATTTATGAAATTATTTACCGCATTTATTCATGTAGATAATGCAAAAATATTTGACATTATAAAGCATCTAAATTTGGCAGAGGTCACATAAGAAATTTCAGACTGCAAGCACGATATTGGGTAAGTGGGGCTTCTCAGCTGGTGATGTTGTTTTGCCAACCACAGTAATAATAGAGATTAGTTCCACTTTTCGCCACTATCAAATTGCCCCAATAATGGCAGCGATCTACTCATTTATATCGTAGAGAGCCTAAAAAGAGCCTCCTCTTTCTAGGCTCTCTATTATATCGTTGATGGGCTGTCCTCTAGTGAACAAAAAAAAAATAAACAATTTACAAGTCGTTTTTCTCCCCGAAACTTTGGTAAATATATTTTGATGATAGTTTAAGAAAATATAGGAAATATAGGAATTTTTTGCAAAATATAGGAATATATAGGAGCGGGAGGGAAATATAGGAGAATACAGGAATCATAGGAGGAGTGGTCACCCTGAAGTAAGTAAGTAAATAGGATATAATGCAATGACTTGCAGAAATTTTGTTTGGGATGACAAATTTAATGAGAAAACATCAGAGAAGAGTTCACATTGAATTATTGATTGTACGAGGGGAAGTCAGTAATTAAGTTACAAATGGATATAGAAATGAAACAAGTAAGAGTACTGACTTGAAAATCACTTATATTTCTCCATAAAATCTCCCTGTACAAATGAGGCACTTGTTCCATCATTTCACAACTCCAGCAGCGTAAAATTCTTGGGGCTGCTGTCTGAACAGGGCAGTGAATTCCCTTGTACAGCTTGGAGCCGAACAAATGGAAGCCGCTTGGATGAAGATAAGGGCTATACGGAGGTTGCTCGAAAAAAGCCCAGTTGAACTTTCGCAGCATCTCCGTTGTCTTGATGGAATATAAGGATGCGTGTTATCATGCAATAACAACACGCCATTGATGAAGAGTTCTTGTCGCTTCCATTGAATGACATTACGAGTTTTCATGTGGATGTTACAGTAGAAGTTGGCATTTACAATTTATTCTTGTTGTTGGAATGTAGTAAGCAATATGCCGTAGCAATCCCAGAAGACTGTGAGCATCACTTTCCTGGCGATGAAGCTGTACAAAAGGAATTCACTGCCTGGCTAAGATAGCAGCCCAAAGAATTTTATGCTGCTGGCTTTGAAGAGCTTGTGAAATGGGACAAATGCCTCATTGTACAGGGAGATTACGCGGCAAAATAAAGTAGTTTTCAAATCAGCACTCTTTATCAGTTTCATTTCTATATCCATTTGTAACTTACTTACTGACCTCCCCTCGTACTTTGCGACACCCAGAGCTTTGCTAAAATATAATATTGGATATTTCTTCAATCACTTGTGTTGCCGACAAAACTTTGTCTACTGCTAAACTTCTAATGACTATTTCAGTGTAAAATTGACCTGGTGGATTAATTCACACTGCTCACTACTTTATTGAAATTTTCAATATGTGTCTTATAGCTCCAATATGCAAAGAACTTTCTATAAAGTGTGTTGTACTTCTGTAATGGAGAACTTAAATGTACAGAGTGGATGATAAAATGTTAGTCAATCTTTTTTTCTTAATTTAATATGTCGCTATAAAGTGCTAGGAATATTACAGTTGATTTGTAAAAGATTACTTTATGAGGTCTTTATTGAGGTTTTTGTTTTATTTGTTTGATCAATCTGACTTCTAATCAGTTTTTTTTTTGGTCCCACCACTTCCAAACCGATTTTAAGAATTCTTACTTTTTATTTTTCTTTTTTAATTTACCGAACATATCAGCTCTGTGATTTCACATAAACTTCCGATAAATAAAATATTGATGTTTACAAAGTCACCTTATTTACCTGCATGCAATTGAACTTGGGTAAACATGGACTTGGCCAACAAGTTTAAAAGAACAAACTGCCCCCATGTCACAAGTCAAAAACTAATCAAGACATTACCTGTTTCTTCCATTTTTGCAGAAGCCTCCTGTTCTTCTTTACCAGAAGCTTTTAGTATTTTACGAGCAGCTGTTATATGCTGCTTTATCTTTGATGAGGGTCCTTTCTTTTTCAATGGCTTCCTTTTTGTCTTCTAATTAAAATAAAACATTGGATCATTAATTAATACTTAAGTCAAAGGCTAGAAAACAAATTAATTTTCAAGTATAGAATATTTACAACCCACAAATAAATTGAACAAATTTAGCACCTTTTCTAAAATGTAAGTGTTGGGTGGAACAATGTTAAGCTTTCTTTACAAATGTAAAAAAACATAACGTCATGAATTTTAAAACCAGTTGAGAATACCAGATTTTACTCCAGAAAGAGTAAAGGAAGGTTTACTGCATTAGCCGAATCAGTTGGACAAAAATGCAGTCAACGGGATCAAGAATCAGTTGAATCTAGTGTTTATTGAAACATCGATATTCAAAGGAAACTTCTAGCAAACCAGCAACAGAGCAAAGAGTCCATACTCCAAAGCATTTAGGAGCAAAGGAAACTTAGCATTATCCATGTCTAATCATACTCCAAAGTTTAAAGGCCCAAACAATGATTTTAAACATTTTAGTTGTGGTTTGAAAGGTCACCTTGCAAGGAATTCACAGAATCTCCATTTGCTTTCTATGCAGACTCCAAATATCAACCAAATTGGATTAAGGAAGTGTTAGAGTTTTCAAAAATCATTTATAGAAGACCTCTTGTGTATAAAATTAAAGATTACAATGGTGACAAGGTCGCATGAATAGTCAACAAACAAGAGTTACAGGATATGATAAAAATCTCTGTATACAAAAGAAACCCTCAGCATGGACTTTGTGCTTGTACGGAACACATCTGTACAGACAAATCATTCTTTGAGGACATCACAGAGTTTAAATCAAGAGTAAATTCAGGTGAACATTACAATTAAGTGTTAGAAAGGGAAATATAAAATTGTTTTATGTGCTTGGTGGAAACCTAATGCATTTAACACTAAAAAATGTTTTATATGTACCAAGAAGAAAAATTTGATTTCAGGTTTTTGCCTTGTAAAAGCAGGTGGAACATTTACTGGGTCATTTGAAAGTTATATTGTACCATATAGTAAAATTAGAAGACTTACTACTAAACCAGTTCAGAGTATCAATAATTACTAGAAATAATAATGATACATCATTACAAGTTCTTTGATATATTACATAACAAATCTTAGCATTGAAAGTTTGCAATGTTCCATAACAATGGTACTACTGAATTAATTTCTACTGTCATTAATTACACGTTATTCATGACATGTCATTAAGAGTAGCTTGATATTTTAAATGCCATATACTAGCATTGAAAATTTATATAGAGGTATCATAATGGTACCATTAAGGCACGTGTTGTTGTATCTATTTCGATTACCTCCCTTTCAAATTTGTTCATACTCTGTCTTTTATTTATCGATTGGCGAAAACAGAATGCGAAAAAGTTAATTTGGTTTGAAGTTATCGTACAAAATAATAAGCTTCCTACTAATGAAGAAATCCTTCCGTTTAGAGGAGGCTTTCTATTAGTGTATTTTGCCAATACCACCTATAATAAAGTCCTGTTCACTGAAACATCATACATTGTTACATCACCTCAGTAGGGCATTGTTAATCGTATTTCTACCAATAATAAGCCCTAAATTTGCCCTTCTGATGATGATGTAACAATGAATGACATTTCGGCGCCTAGGCCTTTACTATACGTGGTATTGATCCTGCACGCACACTATTCCAACAATGCATAGAGTATGCACAAAGCTGAAACAAAATGCACAGCATATGTTTTCCCCAATGGAAGGATGATTCGTCTCTTCCAACAATTTACTATGCCTACTCTGCTCATTGCAATGCATTGTTGGAATTGTGTTTACAGATGGACATCTGGATAAACCGATTAAATAAGCACTGTTCTAAGAAAATGTGCTAAAAATAAATTACTGAAAGTTAGCTAATTGCCATCCAGTAAAGAAATCTATATAGTAATTAATAACCATTTCATTAATTTATTATTTTATTTTATTTTTGAAGGACTTTTGCAAGAAAGCGCTGTAACATTTTGCTTCAGTAATCTTCATAAATTTTCTGGGGCTGACGTCATGCGAGTGAAACGAGGGCAGGGCTGTCAATCTAATGGGGTAGCAGAGAATATGAATACGTACTGGTGATGTGTATTGCAGTACTTTTTAAAATTAAATAAAAAAAATCATGGATGCTTAGCTCATCTTATAAATTATTATATTTATTTATCTATTACTTTGTCCTTCTTGTATACATTTGGTAATACAGGATGTTTCTAAATTATCTCCTGTATTATGCATGTTTATTATTCAAAAACTATTACAGATTTTAACCTGATTTTTTTTTTATTCACAAAGAAAAACTCAAAAAGTTTCTTAGCATTTTTTAAAGCGAGGGCGCGTATAGTTCGGAGTTCGGTGGCACGGGAAGGAGGACTGAGGGGTAACTTGAGAGCACGGTCGATGAAGAAACGGAGGGAGGCTTGTTTATGGATAGGAGGGTGTGAAGAGGAACAATGGATTAAATTAGATGATGTGGTGGGTTTACGGTAGACAGAGAATGAAAAGCGGTGGTTGGAGGGGTCATTAGTGATGAGGATATCAAGGTATGGAAGAGAGCGGTTAGATTCGGTTTCAAAGGTGAACTGGATGTGGGGTGAAAATGGCTACACAACTTCTACCTTCTCCCGGATTCTCCAACGAAGAAAACTTGCCCTCTCCAACCCTAAACTTCCTCACCCATCCCCATCCAAGAAATGGGTGTCCTTGCAATTCATCAGCCCTCAATTTTACCGCCTTTCCGCCTTCCTCTCCTCACTCGGCCTCCAAGTTTCCTACCGGTCATCGACCCCCTGCTTTCGCTCTCTTAATCCACCCATCCAAACACACACCGACAAATTCTCCCGTTCCGGAGTTTATAGATTAAACTGTGGATTTTGCGATAAATACTATATAGGCCTATCGACCCGCAATTTCAATAAACGATTTAAAGAACACATGGACTCCTACAAGAAACAAGATAATAATTCGCACTACGCGATCCACCTTGCCCGCACAGGACATGCCCCCAAAGAGCAAAGTGAGATCATGACCATCCTCCATCTATGCAACGACCCATTCAAGACTGCCACTCTCGAAGCCATTGAGATCTTTAAAGCTAAAATCTCCTCTCCAGATCACCTCCTCAATTGCCAAACAGTTTTTGATATTTATTCAATTTTAAATTCTTTATCCGATATCTTGTAATTTTTCAAATTTGTATATTTACTTTCCTTTCCATTTTTATTAATACCTTAGTTTACGTTAACTCCGGATGAGTCTTCTTCTAGGTCTGCGTTTTGATTTGTAAGGGCGACTCCCCCCTTTATATTTCAATTAATTTTCCTCTCAAGGTTTCCTTATAGTTCATTGTTATTGGTTCCTTATCCAACCATTCTCCTTTCCATGTCGCCACTGTACAATTTATATTTACTTACTATTTGTTATTTATTCATCCAATTATGTTCACATTCTGTACCATATTTTCTATATATAAAGGCTTATGTCCTCCTGTGTGTATCCTTGATAAAGCCGGGAATAAATGGCGAAACTAGTCGGAAACTCTGTTCTCCCTTTGTTGTGTTGTAAAGTCTCTACCAATTTTATCGATAGAAACAGCACTATGGACCCCTTACTGAACGTTTGTTAATTAACTTTTTTTTTAAACTGTTTGAAGTTATTTGTTTATGCAGTGTGACTGTTTGTAGACGGTTTGGTCTGATTTGGATGATTTTTTTTTTTGTTTTGTTTTGTTTGTTTTTTTTATGCTGAACAAGTTTGCAATGGGGTTTTTTTCTCAATCCCTTTGTGTTTTTGAGATAAATTTTGAATGTGTCCTAATTTGCATATTTGGGATGATGAAAAGTGCACCATGGGATAAGAAGTTGTGGGTGCACAACTTCCTATTCATTGGATTAATCAAAATTGACGTATCTGCTTCGGTTCAAAAAATAAAAGGGGGGTTCAGACTTTTGTATTCACCCTGTATATATGGGAGAAAAAAAAAAATTCGGGTGGCTTTGATGTATCAGTAGTCTATGATGAATCCTTTGATATGTTACTTGACGAAGTAGGGGGGAGAAGGACCTCTTGAATTCTTTGTTTTTATTTTTTTTGTTTGGAATTATAAGTAGACTTAATTTTTTCATTTGTAATTGTCCAAAATTTTATTTATAAAAAAAATTATACATTGTTATTGTCATTTTTATTTGTTTTTTAACTTTAATAAACTTTTGTAATTGCTATTTGGTTGAATGGATGTTTTCATGTGTAGGAATTTTTTTCCACTTTAGGAATACATAAAGAATATAGATTTAGTAAATCATAGTTTATTCCATACGAATAGTACTTAAAAAATTTGTATGAAAATAAAATAAAAACGAGTTGAAAATCAGATTTAAAGTGCTTTTAGCCTATTAAAAAAAAAGGAAAAAAAAAAAAAAAAAAAAAAAAAGGTTGGGGTAGAGGGATTATCAGGGTTAATCCTTATTTACTGGCAATACCCTTCCCTCCCTTATTTTAGAATAGTTACAACCTCACACCCCCCCTAAAAAATGGTCATCTCTCGTGCCCCCAACTGTAGATAGGTTGCAGTGGTAATGGTGCCTTCAGTGAAAAAGTAAAGTCTGATTACTCGATCATACATTAAACCGCAGAAAACATTAACCTTTGGGCTCTTGCGTATATGCTACCTTAGAACGTGGGGGTTTTGTGATCCCTAAATGCAGCAGTTGTGTCGGTTTACTGCTCCGGAAGTATGGAATATAGCCTCATCGGAAAACAAAATGCCCTCAAGGAAGGTGAGATCACTGTCGATTTTTTGGAGCATATCCTCAGCAAACTTCTTCCTGCAGCGTATCCTCGGATACATTGGAAGCGCTTCGGTCGGTCATCGGGCTTCAGGTCATGCATCATCTGGATTTTGTAGAGTATAAGACGAAAGCGGTGCTTCATTATTTTATGTAAAGATGTTATTGGCATATCCAGTTGACGAGCCGCTTAACAAAATGATTTATGGGGACTACGATCGAATGCCTCCCTGACCTGTTCTACTGTCTGTGGTGACCGTTTCTACCAGCACCCTTTTTGTGTAACAGGCTGCCTGTGTTTAAAAATTTTTCATACCACAGCTTAATTAACTTATGATTTGGAGGATCCTTTTTAAACTTTGTTTTGAACATTCTCTGAATTGTAATCACTGACTTAATTTCTGCAAGCCATAACGCGAATAGAACTTTTTCTTGAACACTTCCCATTGTTTACTGCATCTCGCAGAAAATGGAACAAAGCACCAACTGTGTGTTTCATTATCAACTCACGTGAGGCTAAGACCAAACTTTGAGTTTTTCTTTGTGAATAAAAAAAAAAAAAAAATCACGTTAAATTCTATAATAGTTTTTGAGTATTAAACATGTATAATACGGGAGATAATTTAGAAACACCCTATATATTAATGGTGCTTGCATAAGTACAATGAAATCTGATAGTTTAAACATAAAATATTTGATTTAAGTAATTTAAAATAAATTATAGAACATAGAATAATGTGCCAAGGGCCAAGAAAGAAAATTATGCAAGAGCCAAAGCTCATATTGGATATGTTATAAATAAAAGAAAGGAATAAGGAAAGTGAAATATAAAAATTTACAAAAGCCAAAGCTAAAAAAGAAAAAAAAAAAAAAAGGTGTCCAATATTAGTTACTGAAAAAATCTATTTCTTAAAGTTCAGTACACCAACTTCTAATCGAAGGTTTACATTTGATATATGTAAGAATGAGATTGTACATTCTTTTAGAAAGATAATAATATTGGTTAGGATAAATAACACTCCTTTAATTAAATGAAGACAAATAAATTAAAATAAATATAAGAAAAACAATGAAAAAGTCACCCAATTGATACAGTCAAAGTTGAAGGACGAAAACATAAATGGAATGCAGGACTTGTGGAGAAACTCGGATGAAATACAGAGGAAACACAGAAGAACGAAGATCTAGTGAAGAAATGTTACACGGACACAGGGAGGCACACAGGTATATATCTTACATTCATTCAAAAAACTTTAATACTGAAGATGGGAAAAAATCCCGAAAACGTTATAGTCATCTACGTGTTACGAATCACCGAACTTCCATCATAGACCTTCTTCATCTGTAACTGTGTGCCTCCCTGTGTCCGTGTAACATTTCTTCACTAGATCTTCGTTCTTCTGTGTTTCCTCTGTATTTCATCCGAGTTTCTCCACAAGTCCTGCATTCCATTTATGTTTTCGTCCTTCAACTTTGACTGTATCAATTGGGTGACTTTTTCATTGTTTTTCTTATATTTATTTTATTTATTTGTCTTCATTTAATTAAAGGAGTGTTATTTATCCTAATTAATATATATTTATCACAACTCCTACGTTTATAATATAATAATAATATTGGTGTGAGGCAAAGGTATGGATTATTCGAGGTATTTGTATTGGGCATGATAACACATATCTGGTCTGGTACTACCATATTTATTCTGCTATAATGCGATTCCACTTTTTAGAGCCCAAAAAAACAGTAAAAATTTTATCCTCTTGTACAATGCGGTCCCCATTTTTGACTTGTCACGAGAAATAAAATAGGCAAGAATATACAGAAAAAAAAAACCTCTTCATTTTACTATTGCTATTACCAATCACTGCTTTTCAGGTCATAAAAAGTGGAAAACATCACAAGTTCCTTACAGAAAAGTGAAAAACATTTTATAAAGTTCCATTGCAGGGAAGAGGGAGAATAGCTTATTGATAGTGTCTGACAACACTTCCTAGAAAGCCTATGCACTGAAAATTTATAAATTGTTACATGACCATAGGTAGTCATAATTTAGGGCTTATTATTGGTAGAAATAGGATTAAAAATGCCTTTTTATGATGATGTAACAATGTATAAATTTTCAGGGCACAGGCCTGAACACCGAGAGAGAAGGCCTCCGCAATGAAACTGAATATATTGTTATATCATCATAGATAGTGCAAATTCAGGGCTTATTATTGGTAGAAATACGAATAACAATGCACTATCTATGTGATGCAACAATGTATTCAGTTTCATTGCAGAGGCCTTCTCTCTCAGTGGTCACGGCACAGGTCTTCCTTTTAGATGTTCGTTAATTTATTCAAAATGGTGGCATGTAAAGTGAGCTATGTTTCTAACTTCTAGGTTAGTTTCCTTATTTTATTTAATGATATTTATAAATATCCAACATTTTTTATAGTCATTACTGTTAACAATAAAAAATCTATAATAATCTAATAAAATTTAAGTGGGAAAATTAAGGGGAGAATGGCAGTGTTCATTAATTTATTCAAAATGGCAGCATGTGAAGTGAGCCAGTTTAAATCTCCATCGAAGTTAGTTTCCTTATTTTATTTAGTGATATTTACTAATATCCGAAGATTTTTAGTAAGTGATTACTGTTAACAATAATAAATAGATATTAATTTAATAAAATTTAAGTAGGAAAATTATAAGATCGATGCAGTTTTGAAGTTGTTTTCGTATTGGCCTTTGACGACGGAAAATTAAAATAAAAAGTCAATTACTGTACTGTATAATGAACTGTACATTGTATACACTGTATATTAATGTATTGTGATGTATGTTATACGCTAGTTTCATTTGAACTTCATCAGCCTGAAGTTCATTTGCTGACACCCCCCCCCCCCCAGTCGTTGCAGCGCTAATATTATACTCTTGTATAATACGGTCCCACAAATTTAGTTGCTTTTTTAGGCTGAAATTTTTCGCATTATAGTAGAATAAATACGGCAAAGTGTAGAATTATTCAGTAAAATTACATCGTTTGCAATTTTTAATATAAATATTTTTCTTATAGTATAAAAAATTTAAGTGATAATCATTGCCAAATAAAATTCTCAAAATAGCATTACGATATCCCTCTAGTTTTTTTAATACGAGTTTTATACCCCCCCCCCCCCCATATGATAATTCCATATTGAATAATTATACAGCAAAATTAAGGTTTTGTGCTTAATAACAATGCTCTAAATGCAATTCTTTGGCAACAGTCATTGACAATTTTGCTTCCACCTTTCCACCATGTTTGTTTTTCTTTTCACTTCTGTTACTGCCACCGAACAATGCAATCGCTTCCAGTGTATGTTTATGAACAAAGAATTTGGGGCTCAGATCCATATGGTTCCTTAGTCAGTTGAGTTTAACTAAATTTCCCATTTGAAATTTCAAAGCAGACTCCTGACCCAACCACATGGGGAGGGGGGGGGGGGGGGTTAATTTTCACACAGAGTTCAAAAAATATTAGACAATTATAAACCATAAACGACACAAAAATGTCCAAAAGTAGCAAAAATAGGACAATTTTCCTGAAGTAGGACAAAAATAAGAAAAATAGGCCAAACCTGAGGCATGTAATACGTGAGATGTCATTAAAACAAAATAAAATTTTTTAAAAGACTTGCCTTTCTTGGTACTGAAACCGAAGATTCAGGTTCTTTCCAATCATTCTTCTGCAACTGCTCAAGTTTGTTAAATTTTTGATGAATATCTTCAATCTAAATAAAAAAAAATAAAAAAAAAATCTTCATATAATTTAAAGGATATACTGGACATAATAAAATAAACCATTTCACACAGATACAAAGAGGTGACGAACAAATGAAAAAAGCAATAGTAACATTAAATTATTCAAGGAAGGGTATCAGAAAAGATATTTATTTTTTCAAAGAAAATTACAAAACATAGGTAACAACTAAATGCAGCTGAAACTTCACGTTTATCTACTTTTCCACATAGGAACTTTGATGATTTAAGCATTTATCCCAATGCTGTACCAGTTTCAGAATATTTCGCTCTAGAACTCAGGATAAAGTCGATAGCACTGGCAGATTTGAGTTCCTCGTCAGTTTCAAACCTCTGACCACCCAGAAATCTCTTCATGGGACCAAAGAGGTGGTAGTCCAAGGGCACTATGTCCGGACTGAAGGCTAGGTGGTCCAGAACCTTCTAACCGAAACGGACCAGGTTTGCTTTGACGACGGTAACCATATGCAGGCGTGGATTGTCATGGATGAAGAAATGGAACATCCATTTACTCTTTCTGGTTGCTTATCCCGAATAGCATGCCACAGTTAATGTGGATATTTCTACGCCATGAGTGCAGTTTTAGGCTCTAGTGTAAAGTGCAAGACCCAGGGCTCGTCTCCTGTGACAATGCAATTCAGATACACATTTTCCTCCTGGCTGCACCACTACAGATGTTGCAGCCTGCACGCCATTCTGTTACTGGTCTATTCTGTTGTCAGACTCTTTGGAATCCAACACAAACAGAGACTTTGTGGCATCCAAGCTTCTCATGCACTATATTCCCACGCAAATCCATAAGATATGTGAAACGTCTCACTCATTTCTTTCAAGGAAATGCAATGGTTTTCTCCGATTGTGTTACTAATGTCCTCAATATTGGCTGGTGTTGCCGCTGATGCAGGCTGCCCAGAACATTGTTTATTGACAAGGATCACTCTTCCTTCCCAAAACAGTTTACACCATTTGCACACATTGGAATAGTCCAGACAGTCGGAACCATAAACTTCTACCATTTCCCTATGATTTTCAGTGGGTTTCTTAACTGCAAAAAGAAACCTTGTAACAGCAATCTGTTCTTCCACTGTAGATGATGTGATAGGGTGGCCATTTGTAAAACAACTGGTAGCTCAAGGTGTGTATGCACAGGGACAATTCTTTTTATGCAAAGTCTTCTTTTTGGCTTTGTTAACTTTTACACAGCAATTATAGTTTCTCCGTTAAAAAATATTGTCGTTACTTTCTAATATTTCCTCGTACATGTATAATAAAATAAGAAGTAAATGATGGATGTAGAAGAAAAGAAGGATGACACACAAGAACCCTGGAATAAAAAATGAAAATGGGGTGGCAAGACCTTGGAAAAAACCCCCTGATATTTTGGATAGCCTCTATCTGAAATGTCAGCATTTTTTTCAAGGTTTTACCACTCTGTTTTCATTTTTAAAATAAAAAGTTCAAATACAGTACAAACTATACAAGGCTATGAAACTGTAACAAAAACTTTTATGAACAGTGAAACAAAATGACTAATGTTTAACAGACAAAATAATGGAATAATTATCAAAACCAAGAAAAATTGAACAATAATCTTCAAAGAAACTGTGGATAGTGATAATGCAAAAAGAAAAAAAGTCTTAGTGCCACAGCATTTTTTGGCTCTTTGAGCACACAAAATTATTTTGCTGTAGTGGCTAAAGACTTTTTTTTGGCCAAAGAGCCAAAAATACTGCAGATGAAGATTTTTTTTTTTCTGTATGCACATATAATAAAGTTTAGAATTCATTATTTAAAAGCATTTTTAAACTCAGCTCGTGCATTCCGCTTGCAGCATCTGACATAACACGTTTAATGTCCGGGATTTTGATGGAGTGTGCCAGAGTTTCATTTGCTGATGCTATATGCTTGCATTTAATGTGATGGTTGGCAATTTGAACAACTTTTATTAACACCGTGCATAGTGTCGAACACAGTTATACATATTTTGTGAGAACAAGCATTTTTATCATATTATCTAGGAATAAACTACGATCTTCACTGAAAATCCCAGTAGTGTTGTATTAAGAACTGAGCTTGACACTAATGTGCGTTACAGATAATCTTCATGCATTTATTTATTTATTTTGGGGGGAAAGTTCTGTTATTGAAGTATGTCTACATAATCAGTGTTCAGTGTTGCCAATTTTTGGAACATCCACTAGGTTGGCAACACTACATAATTTCCAAAACAGAGTATGCACTTAACATTTAACACCGTCCACTTCTTAGATGCTTCTTTGTAATCAATTCTCTTATGAGATTTTTGCTAAACTGAATTTTTATGCAATGTGCAATTCCCTGATCCAACAGTTGCAAAAGAGATGGAAAATAAAAAAATTGTTAATTATTTTTTCTGGTTGAGAGATTGAAATTTGCCACTATTCAAGCATTCAAGAGAGGAGTTGGAGTAGATCTACTTTGCAGAGATACGAGGAGGCTCTTGGCAGGACTAAAATATGCGATTTGCACAGACAAAGATGAAATTTCTCTAAAGTATGGGAAGAATCATCCTAGAGGCAGAAAGTATTGAGCTGCTGCAGTAAAAACTGCTTTAGATCCCAACAGTCATCACATCTTCAAGGCATCAAAAACACAGGTCAGAAGCATCAAGTTACAACACGAATAAACAGCTGTAAAATAACTCATAAAATTTCAAAGAAACAAGATTTTATTAATGTTGAATTAAGCCAGGCTAACTATCAAGTATGTTTCTGATTTTCTAATTCCTGCCTTCCCACAGGACCCCAACACTGTCACTATCCTAGCCTTCATGTTTAGTTTTCATCACAAGTGCAAGAGAATTTGTTTATTTTGTCAGGGTTCTCCCCAGGCCCATTTGAAGGGGTGCGCTGCCTGGCTGAATAATGGAAATTTCGACAACACAGCATATGTTTTATTTCTTGTTAATTTTTTAATTTTTTCATTTTTGTACAATTAGCACCTGTCTCCAAGTTTATCTACAACAAACAATCTTAAGTTAGCATCATGAGTAGCAAATTATAAATTGATGAAATCAGGGTAATCATTTACGGACACCTTATACCGTATTTTCGCGAATATACCCCACGGGTTATACACTTTATTTAGATCCGCGGGAGGGGCGTGAGGTATGCAGGGGTGCGGATTTTACAATTAAATTTATTATTTATTTATTTATTTATTTATTTATTTTACATGAATGACATGCTGAACCACATATTCTCTAATATTTCCGAGAAATATAATGGCAACAATTTAAATAAACGAAATAATCAACTCAATTAAATGTCATAAAAATTTTATCAGCAGTATAAAAAAATATATTGTAATTTCCAATGCAAAATCACATTAAACTGCAAATGATTTTGAATATAAAATTTTGATAGAATTTGTATCTTGCTCTTATAAACATTTAACTTGGAAGATGCCATATACGACTTCTTTTCTGTAACAAGAAGAAAACAAGACAAAATAAGCTAAGGAATAAGGTTAGGTTAGAACAGTTTCGGAAGAAGTGCTTATTTTGCAGGAAAAGAAAACACAAAAATTAGCAGACAATGGATCAAGCAGGCAAAAGAAGCAACCGATGCATTTGTGCCAAAACCACCACCTTATATACGTAAACTATGAGGGCTAGAAGAGCTGTGATTGGTTGTTAATAGAAGCCAGAAAATATGAACCAATCATAATTAAGAACCCATAACGCAAGTCAATTCTGATAGGAAAGATGTATTTATCTTAATCCAGGGGTGACCAACCTTTTTTTGTCTCGGGCCAAAATAAATTTCTGAAGGTTTTCAGGGGGCCAACCATTTGTAATTCAAATCACATTCAAATATTTTATGAAACATTAACCATGTACAATCTTACTTGTTAATAAATTTTACAGTAAATAGTTCATTTGGCGGGCCGCAGGTTGGTCAACCCTGTCTTAATCCAAAATATCACTGATATATTGTTTTTATACAAAGTGGATATTTTAATTATAAAAAAATTTGTAACATTACAACCCAACATAGCAAATCTAATTTGAAGGTACAAGGATTTAAAATATCATTGTACATGTAATATTATTTATTATAAATAAACAAAATATGGCACAGTATTTTATTCTTATGGAAAAATAAAATTATTTTTTAATATTGAAAATACCGTATAATAAAAGCAAGAAAGAAATCACTTTTTCTGAATGATAATAAGCCTAACTCATTACAATATGCTTTCTTATCAGAATATTGTTTTATATACAGTGAATATTAAATAACAAATGCATATATCCATATTATAATATGTTGTTATTATTATGTTACAGATAGTTTGGATTAAACCTTCGATCATAATAATAGATTTATGTTTGAAGGATTAGACACAATATTCTGATAAGAAAGTATCAGTAACGAAGCATGTGTTAGGCCTATTATCAGTTAGAGATACATTTTTTTTTTTTTATGTTTAGTTGATATATTTATGTTTCATTATGTGAATGACAAAATATTTGTATTACTTATTCAGGTTATTTAACCACAAAATAACATAAAAGCATTAAAATAAAATAAAAAAACAAACTGGGGAAAAAAAAAAAATCTTCCAATAGTGGCATTTTTTATTCAAACTTATAAATTTCAAATTTTACATTTTCTTTCATCCAAACTATCTACCACATACTAAAATATTGATATCACACTTTGCTATTTAATATCATTTAAATTTATGCTGCTGTAGGTTCATTTTAGGCGGGGTTTACGGGGCGTGCCACCCTGTTTGCCCTTTGATGAAAATTTTCCACCCCGCTGCCCTTTGATCCTAATCACGCGCCCTAATACCCTTAAATGCGCCCACAAAGAAAAATCTAAAAATTTTGTAAAGGGTCAAGGAACTTCAAACAGAACTGTGCATTTTTAATAAAAACAAAATCTTTTTTGAAAATTAAGTGCCCTTTTTGGGGAGCAAAGTGCCCTTTTGTTGATAACGTCGTGCCCTTTTTAGCCCTTAGCACCCTGCCCTTTTTTAAGTTTAGAATGAACCCTGCTGCTGCCATATATGACAAAATATTTATGCCCACATTTTGACATTATGACATTACTACTTTAAAAACTGATGCTAAATATCAATTTGAATTTGAATAAAAATTGTATGGATATTACAAGAGAGAAAATACTCTAAGGAAGCAGCAATTTTAGTTGCTTGAATTTCATTCGTGCGTTTTTATTCAGTTAGGACTATTATTTATAAGAGGCGCATATACACTGAATAACCAATTTATTAGAGACACCCCGCTAATAGCGTGTTGCGCCTCCTTTAGTGGCAAGAACTGCCTGAATACGTGCTAGCATGGATTCAACAAGGTGTAGAAACCGTTGTGGAGGAATAGCAACCTAGGCTAACATAACAGCATAATGTAATTGGTGCAGGTTGGACGGTAGTGTGGGAAGGCGTCGGATGCTTCTCTCCACATCATCCCATAAATGTTCGATCAAGTTGAGATCGGGAGACTGAGCTGGCCACTGAAGCAGGTGGAAGCCCGTGTCATGTTCCTCGAACCAGTCCAAGACCATTCGAGCACGGTGACAGGGAACATTGTCCTGCTGAAAATGTCCGTCACCACCAGGAACCACAGTCATCGTGAACGGGCACACTTGATCGGCAACAATGTTCAGGTAAGTGTGTCTCATCTATTCTACACTACTGTTTATAAAAATCGCAACACCCTGACGGAATGGTCTAATCCATATGCAATTTGCAATATTTGCATACAATGGGTCAGAGTATAAATGATTAGATTTTTAGAGTAATTGCCTCGACGACGAAGGGTACCATATCAACAGCTGACAGACTTTGAAAGAGGACGCATAATTGGTCTGCGTGAAGCGGGATGGTCGTATCGTGACATTGCTGCTCGTGTAGGACGTAATGCAACGACAATTATGCGTGCATGGAGGCAGTGGAGCGAAGAGAACGGGGCACACCGAAGACCAGGCTCAGGAAGAACCAGCACGACGACACCGCGAGATGACAGACACCTCTATCGCATGTGTGTAGCAGATCGTACAGCCACTTCCACAGTGTTAGCACAACAGTGGGGTGCTACAGTAGGCAGGACAATGTCTGCTAGCACTGTATGACGCAGTTTGATTTCCAGAGGATTGATGGCACGAGTACCATTGTTGCGGATTCCATTGACTCAAAACTACCGGCGCCTCAGGTTGCAATGGGCCCATCAACACCAACAGTGGCAAGCTGAATGGCAACAAGTTGTGTTTTCGGATGAGTCAAGGTTTAACTTGCAGCACCATGACGGCAGGATACGAGTCAGAAGACATCGTGGCGAGCGCGACCTTCCAGAATGCATCCTGCAGCGTCATTCAGGACAAACGCCAGGGGTGATGGTGTGGGGTGCAATCAGTTACCATGGCCGTTCCCGTCTGATCAGAATCCTTGGCAATCTGAACAGTGACCGGTACATCAGGGAAGTTGTGCAACCCGAGGTCATCCCCTCCTGCAGAACCTTCCAGGCGCTGTATTCCAACAGGACAATGCCCGACCGCATGTGGCCAGAAATGTCCTCGCCTTTTTCCAAGCACATCAGACGCCCTTGTTCCCCTGGCCTGCTCGTTCACCAGACATGTGCCCAATCGAACATGTGTGGGACAGGGTTGCTCATCGATTGGCTCGTCAGACTCCTGCAGCAGCAACTGTGGATGAACTGTATACCCGTGTAGACAGAGCATGGCAGGACATTCCCCAGGCCCTTATTCAGAGCTTGTTTGACTCAATGCCACGACGTTTAGAGGCTGTAATTGCATCCCACGGTGGTTTCACCCGATACTAATGTGACAATAAAACGCATTGTATTGACCTGAAAATCTAATGGTTTCTTTTCTGACCCATGATATGCAAATGGTCCAAATTTAATGCAGATTGGGCTATTCCATCAGGGTGTTGCGATTTTTATAAACAGTAGTGTATATACATATAATAAAACTATAATGTGTCCGTGGTTGTTCGCGCATCACGCAAAACTACTGGACGGATTTTGATGAAACTTTGTATGGTTATAGTTTACAGTCAGGGTCTTCAACTAGGGTACTTTTTTCTGCGTGAAAATGTCTCATTCCCACAGAAAAATTCAAAAATGGCGCAGTAGAGTGGTAGTTAAACTTGCCAACAAATGTCCTGCGAGTTTTTAAATTCGCGCAGCATTAGTTAAATTTGCCAATAGATGTTGCCAGAAAAGAGATATGCCTTTCCAGAAAAAGGTTTAATCTTTCTCAGGAATCCAGAAATGCTATGAGAATGAGCCAAATACAAATAAAGCACGTGATGGTTAAAGCTTTTAACTTACTGTTAGTGTAGTTATAGCTTATAGTCTGGGTCAACATTTAGGCTACTTTTACCTGCGGGAAAATGTCACATGGGTAAACAAAACTGGAACCATGTGATGTTCAAAAGCTTGCCAAAAGATGTCGCACGAGTGTTTTAGAGTTTTTTAAACTGCGCTATGGTTTATTTTTTCCTTTTGAAGTTAAAAGTAAACTACATAAAAGAATTCTACGACAAGGGTTGCCACCTCTCCGGTGTTGGGCTGGAGACTCCCGTATTGGTCTTTTTTCTCCGGACTCCAGTTTCAAACAGCCATTCTCTGGTGTTGCAGCCGTAACTGCAGGGACTCGCAATTCACTTTGAAAGTTTCGATTTCAGAAACGACTCAAAATCCTTGACACTCCTACTACCATGGATTAAGGGGGCCATTTCAGGACAGTTATAAAAAGTATGCCAGCCCGTGTAAAAAGACATGATTTTGAAAATACTCCATTTGCACAAAAAAACGTTTAATTTAAAAGAAAAAATAAACTTCAATGAAAATGTAAATATCTCTGAAAAATTATCAATTAGATTAGATGGAGAAATTTTGTTTGACGAAGGTGGCAACCTTAACTCCGGTTTTGAAACTCTTTGAAGGTGGCAAATTACGGACTTCGAATTTTCCTTTGCGTATTGGTCGTTGTTTAGTTTTTGTCCTTTGGATGCAGTTTTCGAACTTTTTTTTGCGCTGACTTTCTTCACACTGAGTACTACTTGAGCAGAGCCGCAGTCATAACTAGTTCAGAGATAAATCTACGGATATCAGAAGGACCCATTGTGTCCCAAGAGAAGACACCCCAGACAAGAACTTCTCCTCCTCCACCGATCTGTACAATTGTCTGCTGACAGGATGGGTGGATGGCCTCGTGCTGTTGCTGTCCGCATGATGAATAGGACCCGCGATTCGTCGGACCAGGCGACCTTCTTCCACTCATCCACCGTGTGCTCCAAAATGGATTAGGATGCTCCCTCATTGAACTGCACTGCAATTTGTTGGGCTGCTCCCGTCAGTCGCCGTTGGCCTCGTTCATCCACGGCCCTGTTTCGTCCGGAGTTGTGTTTGTTGGAGGTTGTTATTTTGGCATAACTGCCATTCAAGGGATACCCTTGACATTGTTGCACGGGAAAACCCAAGGAGATTTGCGGTTTGCGAAATGCTCAACTGCATCCGTCGAGCTCTAACGATCATGCCTCGTTTAAAGTCTGTCAAATCCTTGGATTTACCCTTATTCAGTCCACTTCTTCTGCTGACTGCAACTTGTGATCCAATGCATCCTTTTATACATCGCTTCGGCCTGTTCCATTGCTTGGGTGTCACTGGGAGGCCGATTCATTTTCTGTAAGAGATGTCTCTAATAAATTGGTCGTTCTGTGTATGTACATGTAGGGAAGAAAGTTTTGGAAAAATGTCAAAGGAAAAAAAAAAAAAAGTTTTAATTTTTTTGAGAATTAGAGCTATGTAAACCTTACATATTAAGGCTTCATTAGTTAATTTTTTAGAAACGTTCATAACTTCCGCCTAGTAAGCATTTTGAAAATATTTTATTTTCTGTTATTGTCTATGGACAAAAGCAATAAGGGTAGTGGAAAAATCTGCTACGATGGATACATGTATACCAAACAAAGCACTTACAAAACCAAGATGTGATGGAACCGTGTTAAACGATCAAGTGTTTGATAAATATCACTTGGAACTACAATAACAGTGTGCAGACCATAATGGGCCTTTTTACCCCGAGACTTGAGCGAGACGATACGTCATCCCTATGCGGCACGAAAACGAGGCTCGAGGGAAAGCCCTCTTCAAAATAAACATTGCTTCAAGGTGAAAAGTGCTTGTAAAACAGTCTGACCAGATAAAAAATCAAAACTTTTCTAGACACTCATTAAAAATATGCTAGATTGTGCTAAATTGGCATCGTAAGAATGCCAAAATTATGCTAAAGTTATAAATTTATTATTTTTTCTTTATTACATGTATTTTTCTTGCATAAACAAAGTTTGCGCACAGAGAATTCAAAACGAGAATGAAGTTTTTAAGTTTCGTTTTAAGGATAATTCTAACATATTCTCGAAAAAATACTTTTTTATTTATAACTGCTTTCTTATTATCCTTTTTCTGCTTCTTTATGTTCAGAATCTGAACTTCAGATAGAATTTTGGCAAGCATTAAATTTCTGAAAATTACTTACTCCTTTGTTAAGCTTCAGAAGAAAGCACAAGATACTAATCGAATTAAGTTTACTAATTAAGTTTAATAAATCTCCTTTTTAATTGTTAATGTCGTAAATAAAGTAATTATAAATAAAATAAATTAATAAAAATCACCAATTATATGTTCTGATGAAGTTGTTTGTGAACTGACATAGAATTGGGTTTGAAGAATTGGATTGAAGATTAAAAAGAGTAAATACCTTTTGACTGTGGATATGAAGACTATCAATGGGAGACATAAACCAACCGCTTTTCCACAAAGAAATTTAATGAACATGGCCATTAAATTTCTTTGTGGAAAAGCGGTTGGTTTATGTCTCCCATTGATATGGATTGAAGATATTTGATTGTTGAACTTGGATGACCATATGATGTGGCTTGAAAAGCTGGTTTGAAGATATAGTTGATGAAGTTGAAGTATTGGATGAACCTGGTTGTTGGTGGATGATTTTCTTGATGTTGTGGAATAATTTGATTTTTATTAATTTATTAATTAATTTTATTTATAATTACATTATTTAGGACATTAACAATTAAAAAAAGAGATTTATTGAATTTAATTATTAATAAATCTCTTATGTAATTACTAATCGAAATTTGTCCTGGGCTGATGAGGTGATTCATAATATATTAATTTCGGATAATGTACCAGAAAATGTGGACAAGGTTTAATGGGACAATAAGGGAGAAAACAGTTCCACAAAAAATATTTTAATTAAAAAAAATTGGTGGAATTGTCAAAGGCGATTCATAATTTTATAAAGTGCTGTTGTTCTGCTGTTCGCTATGGTTGATTTTCCTTAAAAATGATAAAATTATGCTGATAAACAGTTATGCTAACCAAGATGCTAAAGGCTTATAATTTATGCTAGTTTAGCATAATTATGCTAGATCTGGCCACACTGTTGTAAAACGAAGAAATGAAACACTACTCGATTAGTTTAACAGTTTTGCCAAACATAAATTTTAGTACAGTAACTGAATGGCTGGGAAGATTTAATAACAAGGCATAGAACTTTTTTTTCAGAATCTTCTATTTTTGATTTTGAAGGTAATGTTATGAAAAATTATTTTTAGGAGCATGGACTTAAAATATATTCATGTGGAAAATTTATACAGTAATTAAATTAAAACAATTGATTTCTTCTTTGGAAAAAATTGAATTTATTATTTTCGTAAAAAAATACCATCATTTTATAAATACTCAGCATTATGCACGTTTATATATTAAGCAAACATAAAGTGCTTTCTTTTTATTTTTCTTTATTTATCTTTAATTGTAATTGAACATTTTAAGTTAAAATTACATTGATTTATTTGAACACAAAAAGCTTATTATCACTGAATTAAAAAAAATTTCATTTTTTTTAATTTAGTATGTACTAGTATGTGATGATAGCAATTTTGTATTTTATGAAATGCAATTGTTATAAAGGTCAAAGCACAAAAAGTTTGTACAAAATTGAATCATAAAGAATAAAAAACCGCGACACCACTGCACTTCTTCTTATAGATCATGGGATTTTCTTCCCTCTGGCCTCGGTTTCAATCGCGCATGGGATGACGTAATGCAGGAAATCTCGTGAGCGGGCAAAAGGCCCATGACAGGGTACTGAGAGCTGTTCTCGCAGTGTTATGGCGCAATGTGCAGAGCCAAGGATGTATCTACCATCTTACGGTGTATACTTAGCATAAGATCCAAGAATTGGGTCTGATCAAGACCTCCTAGAAAGAAAGCCTTCTAACTGAAACTTCATATATTGTTACAGCATCATTATTCGACCATTGCTAATCATCTTTCTAACAACTTCAGCTACAAGCACAACTGACGGACAATATCAGTATACATACGCCAATCGTAATAGACATCGAAAGTTTTCTATTATGAAACCTAGATTTTTTTTTTCCCAATTCTAATAAAATTTTATTTACCCTCTTAAACCCCTCATGATCTAAATTATTTTAAATATTTAAAGGTTCAGGGTTGTAATTGAAAATAATAAAATACGAAGAAGAATATACTTAAAATGATCTGCTTTATTCAAAATTAAAGTAAGAAATAAACGTGATAACAAAAAATTTTGACTAGAATGAGTTAAGGTAAACGTTAGTTTGTTAGCATCTTAAATTCTAATGAAATCTTGCTCAATATGAATCTTAATGACAACTTAATAACAAATGCTCTTTTCGTTAAAGCTACCCATTTATCAACAAAGAGGATTGAATAGTCTCTGATGACACAAAAAAGAATTAAAAGTCAGTAATCAATTTTATACTTAATGACTACATATGCGAAAAGATTTACTCGTTGCAAATTTTTTCACCCAATGCGAGGGCCCATGAAAAAGATCTCATATAAACGTACTTATCTGCTTCATTATTTCCTTCTCGCACATTTGTTGCTCCATTGAGATAAGCTTGCTTCTCTTTGGGTGCCTGCCGATTGACAATGATTCCACGGCAAACTATCCCTTGCTGCCATCCAGTGACTTGGGCCTCCCGCTGATATCCACTGCTGTCCCGCAAGTGTCAGCCTCTATAGCCCTAACCACCTACTGGAGCTTGGGATCCCATTGCTGCCTCCATTCCAGTCAGTCGTTTTCCCACCGCTCGGATCTGTCAGCTCACCACAACACCACACCATATCCATTTGTTATGCCTTTCCTCAAGAGATACCCATGGTGATGCTGATGTACTAGTAGAGCTTAGACACTCTTCTGTACATATGCAGATGTTGCTGCATAACTTACGTTCATATGCCTATCAGTGTGAGTCAGTTAATTCCATGGGCACTGTCAGTTATCTACTGTCTCTTGATGACCCGATTGACCCCACTCATCAACATTATGCAAAGTCATACTATCCAAAATTTTTCTATCTGATCAATCCCGTTCAGAGATTAAGATGATTGATAAGATAAGAAGTCATCCCATCATATCTCTGATGATAAAACACTTATGAATGATCACGATTCCTCTTATGGTATTCATTATGATTCGGATAATGTTCCCGTGCTTTCTGTCCTTTTTATACCTATTTTTCTTTTTCTTTTTTGTTTCAAGCTACCCTTTATAACGTTATTTGCTTCCAAGCTCCCACCCTACGAAACCTCCTGCTCCCGCCCTAAGAAACCGCCAACCCGGTCCAGCCTTTTCTTTCATTCTCTCTTACTGAGTGAAGCCATCGTGTTGCCATAGCAACGCCCTTTTGACTGGCTTAGTTTCCCTTTCTGTAGAACAGAAAAGGCGGGAACAAGTAATGAAACAAATATATCTTTATATATAAAAATTCAGGTTCAGGGTGCGTCTGTAAATGTTCTAAAAACTTTTGAACCAGTTATCCGATTGAGCTCATATTCGTACCTTATGTTCGTTAGGTTCAGAGTAAGGTTTACATGTCCCCAAAGGGACGGGGTGGGGGTAAGTAGAATATATCTTGATTTATGTTTGTTTGTTTCCTCAAGAGATGGCGCCAGAGCAAAGCCATCAAAATTTCATCAAACAAACAGACCGAGCAATGCCGGGCATATCACCTAGTATATATATAAAAATAAATACCAAAAAAATTAAAAAAGCAATTGTTCGATAATACTGAAAGTGTGAACCAATAAAGTTGATTACATTGAATAAACAGAGACACTTGGTCTCAGGAAATTGATTATGTATAGAATTAAGTTGCCTTTAATATTTATTTGTTGTTCCCCTATAAAATTGTATAAAATGTGATGTCAAAGATTACACTGCTTTATTTACCATAATAAATTAGTAGGGACAACATTTATTTTGTCATACAATATTAAAAAATAACTTTAATTCTCCATAAAAATAAAATATGCCCCCGAGAACCTTCCCTCCGAATTTCGTTGCTTTATCTTTATTTCCCGCAAGTTGAATAAAAAAAAAAAAAAAAAAAAAAAAAAAATAATCAGAAAATTTTGAAAACATCAATTAAAAATAATTTTTTTTTCAGTTTTTGCATGCTTAAAATTCGATTATCGAAAATTGGTGTGCAATATGTTGTTTATTTATAATGATATTTTAAATCCCTATACCATTAATTCAGATTTGCTATGTTGGGTTGTAATTTTACAATTTTTTTTATAATTAAAGTATCCACTTCTGTATAAAAACAATATCATAGTAATATTTTGGATGAAGATAAATATATCTTACCTATCAGCATGTGTTCTTAATTACAATTGGCACATATTTTCTGGCTTCTATTGACAACCAATCACAGCCCTTCTGACCCTCATAGTTTACATATATAAGGAGTGGTTTTGGTATGAATGCACAGATTGCTTATTTTGCTGCTTGACTGCTTAGTTTGTCTGGTAATTTCTGTGTCGAGTTCTCATTTCTTGTTTTGTGTTTTCTTTATCTGCAAAATAAACTCTTCTTCCATTTCTTATTCCTTAGCTCAATTTGTCTTATTTTCCTCTCACATACAGAAAAGAAGCCATATATGGTATCATCCAAGTTAAATGTTTATAAGAGCAAGAATACAAATCAAAGTTTTATATTCCAAATCATTTGCAGGTTAATGTGATTTTGTATTATATATTACAGTAAGTTTTTTTTATACTGCTAATAAAATTTTTATGAAATATAATTGATTTTAGTGTAAGAAAAAATTAATTAAATTTTTCAAACTTCTGCCTTAAATAATATTAATCCGAAGTTTTTTGAGTCATGTATATTGGATACCGTGCAAGGTACATAGGGGTGCGGATTATATTCACGAAAATGCGATATGTGAATGTATACATAACGGATGTGATTGGAGCATCACTGCACCTGGATATTTTGACTTTCCACCCACCTGATAAAATTGCTGGAGAGAACACTGTAGGTGTGATCATTAGTGTAAAATTGACCAAAGCTCATTAGCAGTCTGTGTGAACATTTTCATATGCCACAATTTTTGAAAGAACTAGCACGCATTTTGGTAGCACCTCAGGTACAAAAAGTGTTATAAATATGAAGTTGACAAAAGAATCTAACGCTCAGCTTGGGCTGTGTCTTGGGTGCTGATAATCATACACAGGAAGCATTGCTGCAGGAAGTTGATTCCCAAAACAGGAAGACATATCACCTGTGTGCACCCAAACTGAAAAGAAAATCACCATATGTCTATGTCATCTGCAAGAAAGCGGTCTGCTTTCAATGTTTCCAGCAAGTATGTAATGGCTACCAATTATTGAGAACAAACATGATACCTCGTCAAAAAAATGATAATTGTTATTGTCATCTTTTATTAAAAGTTTCTATTATTCCATTTGACATATTTTAGATTTTAATATAATTAAGAATATTCAATGATATTGTTCATTTTGAAAAAAATTGGCATAATTTAAGAGATATCCTTTTTTACTGACTGCCAGTTTCAATGTCACTAGCACGTGTATTTCACGGTTTCAATGTTTGGAACCAGCGGTCCCCATTCTTAGGCTCTTGGACCCTTCATCACGCAAATGACATCAGCTATGGCAAATACTTGCACTCCCTATACCCATACGAAATATTAACCTTTCCTCTTGGGACACCCTATATATAGCATTCTAGAAGACCTCGTGCCCATGTAAGTGCAACAAAAATAAAACAACCAGGTCAATATTTAAAGGTTAAATTCACATTTGTTCAACAGTTTAAACTACTGACTGAAAAATAACTATACTTTCTGTATAATAAGTCGCTCTTTTATTTAAATTGCACTAGCAAAAAATCAAGAAAATTCGTGAAAAAACAATATACAGGGTTATTTGTAAATCTGTGAAACATTTCAAAAATTCATAACAAGTAAAATAAGCAACCGATCATAGTAAATCTTATGGCAATGGAAAGGTAAATTCTCCACATTGAAAAAAAAACAAAAACCCAAGCGCACAGTTGCCATAGTTTGCTGTTAGGAGATAGTAGTAGAAACTGTGACGTTCAAGATAGAATGCAAAGGAGAAGATGCTGCATAAAGGTGTGGCCAGCCCGATGATATAGTGATACAGTTATGAAGATCCAGTTTGTTATGGAGGAATGGAAGAGCAACTAAACCCACTAGAAGAGATCACACAGGGTTAAATTCCGGGAATCAGGATGGCCATACGATTTTCTTTTCCTTTGCCTCCTATCCTGAACGGCCTAACTATTAAAAAAAGTGAAAATTTTTGGATATGCAGCATAACCAAAGCTACAGCCAGTTATATGTCCAAGTGAATTTCATCTGGTTGAATTTTTCCCTACAAAAGGGGCCATTTGGTTTCTTGTGTTATCGTGATCGTTGATCAACTGGACTAGTTTCTGCCTTCTCCAACAGAGGCTGCCATCGTTGCTATTGGTCTCGACCAATCAGAATACTTAGCAATAAGTAAATTTCCGGAAAAAAGGCACAAAAGTATACAATATGTGTACAAATATGACAAATAACCAGAAAGAAGTATGTGGATAATAATAAATGTAAGAAATAAAAAACTCTTTCACCAAAACAAAATTAAAAAAGGAAAAATACAACCTGAACCTGGAAGCGCTTTTCGAGGGCAAAGCTCTCATCATTCATCATTGAGGAGAACACATGGAACCGAAGTGAATTGATTTGAACATGGAAAAAGCAGAGTATATATAGTGAATTGACCAAGAATTTGAGCCAAAAAGGGAACAGACACTAAAAAGGACAAATTTAATAATTGGACAGCTGAGTCCACCATTGGATTAAAGGAGAGTTACCAATGGGGCCTGAATCTGAATTTAGTAACAAGTTATTATTGGTTCTTTGTATGGCCAAGCTCTCGAAAGCGTCCAGTAGGTGTTTTTTGTTTACTGACTGTAATAATCTTAAATCATTGATGGAAAAATCGTGTCCAGTATCGATTGAGTGTTCGCTATGGCCGAAAGGCTACTTCTCCCGAATCTTCTATGGGCCAGGTGCTCCTTAAACCTGGTTAAGAGACTGTATTTCGCCTGACCTTTGTAAACGTTGGGGCATTGGGAACAGTGAGCTTCATAAATTCCAGACTTCTGTAAATACGGTATTTTGTCCTTGAAATTACTCAACAAAAACCTAATTTGATTTGCTAAAGATAAAGAAATGTTATGTGGTTTAAAAACCGAATTAAGACCTCTAATAAAGTACTTATTATATGATAAGGAGATGATCTTTTTTCTCTTTTTAAAAGTGTGTAGGGTAGTTATGTCTAAGAGAAATCTTTTGAATTTACTTTTTCTCAGAAGGTACACAATAGTTCTAGGGCCGCAACCATTTTTGATGGCAATATTTTTGATAAAGGAAATTTCTTTCTTAAAAGCGGTTTTACTTAGGGGAAGATTAATGGCTCTATCGATCATGAAGATAAATATTGAAACCTTTTGGTTCCAAGGGTGACTGGAATCAATAGAGATATAATTAAGTTGATTGGTCGGTTTTCGAAAAACATCAAAGGACAAGGAGTTTTTATTCCTAATGATCCAAAATATCTAAGGAAAGTAACTTTCTATTCTCCTCCATTTCAAAAGTAAACTTAATTGAAGGATAAAAACTGTTGATATGTTCAACGGAATTATTTAAATCGCCCATTGGTGCAGCATGGCTATAATGGGGGATATGAAAAAGGCTGCTTTCGCTTGGCAGTCAGTGTGGCTTCAATTTCGATTTTCAATCTACATCAAGATCAGAACTCTCGACTCCGTGACTACCGACTAAGTATCCAGAACTCTGACTGCTAAGGTGAATATGCAAGTACCCCATTCCGTTTTCCCTAACTGGGATTTTTAAGCACCCCACCTGTTGTTAATTTGATTGAATTGTAATATCAATTTAGTGAATTCATTGTATACACTCTAAGAAGGATTAAAACAACTTTAGTGTTTTTTTCCCTTAAAGATATAATAGAGGAAAAGACTTAAAAAAATTCTGATACTTTTTAAATGCCTCATTTAGGTTTTATGGGGCTTCAAATATCGCAATCTGTCCAAAATTGCTGATTTTCAAACAGGTATATTTCAAAAAGGACTAAATCAAAAAAGCTGAGATTTTCACAAAATACTCTTCTAGTAACTAGTAATCAACACACAAAATTTCATCATTGTGTTTTGAAATCTTATGTGGATAATGCAGATGATAAACTTGAGAATAAAATGAAACTCTTTTTCCACAACGAAACAGGAAATGAACAAAAAGAAAAAGACCGAAAATAAAATGAAAAAATACAACCTGAGTCTGTAAGCGATACCAGACTCCCTTGGAATCAAAAAATATCTACTTTCATTTCGATGATTGACAGAGCCATTAATCTCCCCCTTGGTCAATCCTCATTCAAAAAAGAAATTTCCTTGATTCAGAATATTGCAGTTAAAAATGGCTATAGCACACGTACCATCACCGATTTGGTAAGGAAGAGGAGGTTAAAAAAGTTCATGGACGATATCACTACCCTCAACCGGACTAAAAATAGAGGGAGAGTCATATCCTTACCTTACAATAAATCATTAATCAAAAATCTCAATTCTGTCTTTAAATCTTTTAATATTTCGTTATCTTTTAGCAATCCCAACCAGACCAGGCATTTATTACCCAATCCAAAAGACCCGATTCCACCACTACAGAAATCAGGAATATATGAAGCTAGATGTTCCCAATGCCCCATGAGATATAAAGGACAAACTTGCCGAAATATTGAAACAAGATTTGAAGAACACATGAGACACACAAGATATGGTAGAGGGAATCAGTCATCCATAGCCAAACACTCGCTAGATACCGGGCATGAATTTTTATTAAGCAATGTAAAACTTATTGAGTCAATAAACAAGAAACACCTTCTGGACGCCTTCGAAAGCTTAGCCATTCAAAAAACAGATGAAAAATTATTACTCAACTTAGATAGGGGTCCTATTAGCGAATCACCATTGATCAAATGGGCGACGCACTTACCCAATCTATAAAATTCAGTTGGATCTTTTTGTCTTGATTGGCTTCTGTCCGTTATAAATACTCAGCATGTTCTATTCCAAGTCAGTTCTCTCAAGTTCTCTCGAGGTGCTCCTTGGCTGCTGAATGATGAAAGCAAAGCTTTCGAAAAGCGCTTACAGACTCAGGTTGTATTTTTTCATTTTATTTTCGGTCTTTTTCTTTTTGTTCATTTCCTGTTTCGTTGTGGAAAAAGAGTTTCATTTTATTCTCAAGTTTATCATTGTGTTTTAATCAGAAGTATTTTTTTTTTTTTTTATTAAAGAAAAAATCAAAAATACACAGTACAACGCACATTGATTCAGATGCCCAGAGTGTTAAAACACTGAAGAAAATGTGGGTTAGATTAAGTGAAAAATAAATACAATGTAGGCAGCATATGGATATTAATATTATGTTTAAGCTAAGTTTACAATTACTTTTTTAATTCAGATTGTTTTGAGAATATACAATTAATGCAAATGATAATAAGTACTGGTATTCTGAAAATAATGTTGAAAGGTCTGGTATACTGCATTCTTATAACAAATTGGAGTGGCAGTATGGTACATTAGCACAGGCCTACCACGAGATAATGATACGGATTCAAAACAGGAAATTATATTTTTCAATAAGAGAAGCTGTTCATGTCGTATTTGGGGCGACGAAATAATGTTTCTGCCATTTCTTCATTTAAAAAAAAAACAAACTAAAAAAGGCTTAGCCCATGTCCATAAAAAATGCGTCAATGCTTAGTTTAAGAACCCCTCTAAGTGTGAATTTCTTTATTGAAAGAAAAATATATATATATATGTATACACTGTATAACCATATACCCCCAGCATATCTTTTCGAATCATGAGTTTTTAAGTCGATATCAACAATAAAAATATATTTTTAGTTTTTGAAACGAACACATAGGCCTTCACTCTTAATGAGTGGTAGGCCAATAAAAGAAAACTAGGCCTATGTATACAAAATGTGTAAACTGTAAATGAAGAGTGCCCATGAATATGTTTAAATAATAATACACATATACAGGGTGTTTCAAAATTATGTACAATAAATTCAGTGACATATTCTTCAGGTCAAAAGACTACCAAAATGTTCTATAGCACTGTCTGGAAACGATTTGTTTGCTATTAATCCAATATCATACAGCAGGGAAGCACGGTAGTTAGCGGACGATATTTTAGCAGTTCCAGCGTTTAGACCCAACACTAGATTGAGTGGTTTGTTCCATTTAAACCTACTTTAGGGTTGTTCCATTAGTTGTGTATGGTTGTTTCCATTCTCGCATGTTACCAGAGCTCGAGCGCATCAAGAGCGTTTCTCCGTAAACATTTGGTGTGGAATTGTCGGAAATAACTTAATTGGCCTTATGTGTTGCCACCACGAACGTTGACTGGGCGAACGTATCTTTTGTTTCTGCAGAATGCATTGCCAGAATTACTGGAAGATGTTCCTCTTTTGATAAGATATAACATGTGGTTCATGCATGATGGCACTCCAGCACATTTCAGCCATGTTGTGCGAGCACACCTTAATGCTGCATACACAAATCGGTGGATAGGTCGAGGTGGACCAGTAGCCTGGCCTGCAAGATCACCCGACCTTAATACCTTGGACTTTTTTCTGTGGGGTCATGTGAAAACGATCGTCTACAGCACAGAAGTTCCTAACATTATGGATCTGCGACAACGAATTGATAATGCATGCCAAACCGTTCGTAATGCTGGCGACGAACTCTTCCATGACATCAGACGGTCGCTCATGCAACGAGCCGAAGCGTGCGTGCGAGCTGGTGGCGGGCACTTTGAACAATTCCTGTAATTTGGAGCCACGGGTTTAGTTGGCTGTATCGCGTAAATAAATCGTTTCCAGACAAAGTGCTATAGAACATTTTCGTCTTTTTTTGACCTGAAGAATATGTCACTAAATTTATTGTACATAATTTTGAAACACCCTGTATAAGGCGATTCAAAATTCAATGTACAGACTTTTAGGGGAGGTAATATGGGTGATTCTAAGCAAAAAAGTTCATACGAACATGGGTCCGAATTTGAACGCTAACTGAGATATGAACAGAAATAAAAATGCTGCCACCAAGATCAACAAGTTAATAACTCGGGTTCTGCAATGCCTAGGGTAATGAATTTTGGAGGAATAATAGGGTACATAAAACTGTATACCATTAAAATTTGATCGTATTCCAACAAGTAGTTTCCGAGTTAAGCACTCAACACCATAACATGTGCTGGTTAGTACACACATGTGAGCACTGTAACGATTTTAAATTTGGAATTCAATCAAATTTTAACGGTATACACAGTTTTATGTACCCTATTATTCCCCCAAATTTCATCATCCTAGATCTTAAAGAACCTGATCTTGTTGATCTTGGTAATGGCATTTTTATTTCTTTTCATATCTCAGCATTCAAATTCAGATCCATGTTCATATGAACTTTTCAGCTTAGAATCACCCATACTGCCTCACCTAAAGTTTGTACATTGAATTTTGAATCACCGTGTAAAAATAATAACACCTGAAAATTTCACCTTTGTCGTTCAAGATGAAATCCAGAGCTACCATTGGAGCAAGCCTCAAGTTACCTTGCACCCTTTTGTAAAGCATTACCTAAATGATGGTGAAATTTGGCATAGAAGCCTTTGTGTAATAAGTGATTGTTTAGACCATTGCCATGGCTGTGCACTGCTTTCAAAAACATTTGACTGAAGACGTAAAAAATAATGCTCCTTTAGTAAAAAAAAAAAAAAAATTGTTTATCTTAGTGATGGAGCTGGCAGCTAGTATAAAAACAAAAAAACCTTTTTGAAATTTGCAACCACTTTAACGACTTTGGTCTTGAAGCAGAGTGGCATTTTTTTTTTTTTTTTATCACTTCCGACAGGAAGAATGCCTGTGATGGTATTGGAGGGACCACAAAAAGAGCTAGCTCTAGGTGTAGTTTGCAAAGACCTTATTCAGACCAGATAACTTCAGCTGAAGAAATGTTTAAGCTTTATTCTGAAGAATTAACAGGGATATCTTACATTTTAGTACCTATAGAAGAAGTTGAAACAAACGAAGCAAAGCTGAGCCAATGATATAAAACTTGTAAAAAAGGTAGCAGAAACAAGAACATATCACAGGTTTGTATCAGAAAATCCTAGTGTAATACAATGTTATGTTCACTCAAAAAGTGAAACTTGCAGTGAACATAACGTTTCTGTTCTACCATATTTTGGGCTCAAAAAGAAACTGGGCTTTGCAAAATAAATGACATTTTGGTATGTGTTCATGATCAGAACTCATGGATTGGTGAAGTTAAAAACGTGTGTATGGAAAACTGACTTTATGATTCATTTTTATCATCCACATGGGCCTCAAACATCATTCAAGATTTCAAAAACTGACAGAGTGTGGGTACCAGTGACAAAGGTTTAGTGGAAACTATCAGCACTGGAGTTTACAACCATGATGGGCCAGGGCTACAACATAACTGAAAAATTAGTCAGGAAATTTCTCATCTGCTCAATAAATAAAATGACTTGATCATGTCCAAAGGTAAGTTTAGTTATCAATTACAATAATTTAAAAATTGCAGTATTTTTTTTTAAGGTTTCAAAGCACAAAATTAATTGAATCTACCATAAAATGTAAGTAGGCTTTTGTTTTTCAGTTATTTCAATGTATTTTTTAATATTATATATATATGTTTGTTAAACATATTCATGGGTATTCTTCATTTACAGTTTACACATTTTGTACATATAGGCTTAGTTTTCTTTTATTATTACAATGTAGTATACCAGATCTTTCACCATTATTTTCAAAGTACCAGTACTTATTACAGTTTGCATTAATTGTATATTCTCAAAATTCTAAATTAAAAAAGTAATTGTAAACTTAGCTAAGACCTAATATTAATATCCATATGCTGCCTACACTGTACTAACAGGATATTTATTTTTCACTAAGCTAACCCACAAAAAAAAAAAACATTTGGACTATTTTGAGAAGAAATTAAGTTAACATTCGGCAAAAATAAGTAAGTTTATGAAAGCTGAAATATTACAAAAAGCAAAAATATTGAAAAAATTACCAGAAAAGTTTTATTGGGATAAGTATCAATAATTCTGTAAGATAATTTTGTAAAGATCCAAAAACGGCTCCTTAATTACCAAGTAAATATTTAATTACAGTGCTCTATGGCTGACTTATCTTTATTTATTCCTCAAAGTTAAAGAATTTTCTTTAAGTATCTATGATTTAGAAAAGAAGCAGAATTAAAAACCAGTCTGAGTTAAAGTATAAAATAAAATATAACAAAGTAAGCTTTAATTATAAAGGTGTTATAAAACCTCATGCTCATGGGTAACCAACAGCTGGGAATCAGTTTCCAAATCCACCATTGTTGCTGGCCTTCTGTATAATGAAAATGTTTTACCCAATGAAAATGAAGAGGAGGAAGATGATGAAGGAAGTGAACAATCAATAATTTTGAAAAAAAATTTTTTAAATATGTTTCATTCGGATTCGGAAGATTCTTCGTTTGAAGGATTCATATTTAAAAATCTGGATTCTTATTATCCAAGAATTGTACCCAAATATTATGTATATTTTGAATAAAATCATACTTAACACTGTAAAATTGCAGTATATTTCTTTAAAGTGAATTAGGATAGATTCTTGGAGGAAGGGGGGGGGGGGGTGTGCAGCCTACCTAACACTGCAGCCAAACAAGTGGGGTTTTTTTCCTTCCAGAAAACGATGAATTTCAGCACTGCAGCCTAATTACCGTAAAATATGGTAGTTTTCTTGTTATGAATTTTTGAAATGTTTCACAAACTTAAGAATAACTGTGTTCATTGTATAAGTCACGATAAATAAAACCAGGTAGGTTAGTATTAGTTGACAGGTTTGTATAAAATTAAAATTCCTTTTCAGTAACAACTAACGTTTTCGTGCATTGAAGGCACCATGTTTTATGAAATTCACGCCTGCGATTTCTTGCGAGACACGTTAGCTATGGGATAGCTTCAACGCTAGCTTAGCTTTTCAAGCTGAACTTTTCAAGCCATATTTTTCTAGCGAGTAGAATTTGTTTCAAAGCTCAAGGGACTATGGGAACGCACCTTAACTCCTGCGATAGATGAGGGATTACTGTATTACTGATAAATATATTGTAGAATGGTCTAGGTTATTATTTCTTGCAACTTAAAAATACACCAACATTTGTTTTAGCACAAAATTAAAAATACACCAGCGTGTTTTCTTTGAACACCAACATTTCAGATTTTAGTGATTCAAAATGGCGACCTAGTTGTGATGTTTGCCAGCATAGTAATTTAGTGATTGTTTTTCCATATGAAATCCATAATTAATAAGTACAAACAGTAAGACAAATTACTTAGTCATTAATTAGACCTGTCACAGCAATAAATGCAGAACATGAACGCAACCAAACTTAATGATATCAACCAAGGAAGGAAGGGATGCTATCAGTTGGTAATTAACCGATCTTTATAAAGTTATCAAGAGAGAACGTTTGCATTTTCTTGTAACTTTCATATAACACTGGAATATGGCACCTGGACTTGTCAGCGTTCACAATGGTCAAAAAAGGGAAGTGATACGATGAAAGAGAGAGCATGCGGTTCACACAGCAGATGATTAGTGGTGGGCGAAACAGCACTTTGTTAAGCGAGAACCGTTCAAAGGAGTCATTCGCATATATGTAAACAGTTTATGCACAGATAATGAAATCACACAATTCATGCAACTTCTTATTGCTCATTCCATGAATTTTACAATGTCTTTTGTAAATGATACGAAGAGGGGTGGCGCCGGCTATGCGTCCCAATTCCTTCCATTTGACGAGCTAGCAAAATTTCTACGGGAATATGAAAAATAAATTTCATTTAATTTTGGACAGGCCATTTCAGAACTATTGACTGTGCTGGAAAGCATGGCGATACACGTTTTGCGAAAGAAGAGCTATGTTACACAGAAATAACGCATATGGGTATTCATAGTAATAAGACTAAGCCGGTCTACTGGACAGAGGCCAAATCAGAAGTGAGATTTCATCGTTTAAAATGAATTACAAAGGGAAGGAATTTTTTTTCCAGGGCCAGTGCCAGCAGGAGTGCCAAGTATGAATTGCACATCGGCAGCCGGGGATGCACAGCAGCAATCAAAAGGCGGGCCCCACCCCTCCTCGTATCAGTTTTCGCATACGGGCAGCCAAAAGACATTATACTATTCATGAAATCAACAATAAAAAGAGGAGAGGGAGGAAGTTGCATATTTCGTGAATTGTGTGATTTCACTATCTGCGCCTAAATCTTTTACATACACACGAACGACGCCTTTGAACAATTCTCGCTTGCCAAGCCAAAGTGTTATCACCCCATCACTAATCATCCACTGCACGATGCGAGTCATCAGTCTCTCATCGCGTCCCTTCCCTTTTTCGACTATTGTGAACGCTGACAAGTTACGGTGCCGTGATCGTATCCACAACATTCATATAAACGCTGAATTCGCTGTATTAGGGTGTGTTCACTACTGGCGCTGTGAGTCCTGCAGCGAAATTTCTATAGGACTCGAACAATAGATAACGGAGTTAAGCCCTATTCAGAGTTCGATCAGCCTTTACAATTTCTTCTCCTTACTTCCAGTGTGAACGCAGCCTTAGTCACAGGACCCTGCAGGAGCCAAAATTCTTGAAATTAAATATAAAAAGACTCATAAGTCCGGAAAATATGGTAAGTCTGTATTCAAACTAAGTTGTGAATGTGGATCAATGTTGCTTTGAAATTAAATATCTCCGCTGTCTATGGCTCATTGCACATAGAATTTTACGCATAGTAAACTTTTTTTATGCTCTGGGAAATGCAATAGGTTTTGTTTTGCAAAGCACTTGATGCTCGATTTGAAACCTTCCTTTGTCAGCAGAGATTTCTCTTCATGGGTAAAAACCCTTGAATCATCAGAAAACGAGTGCATATTACCTAGAAACACAGTTTGACCTATATTAATTAAATTTTTCGTGAAATCTACTATTTATGAAATTTTACAAATTCGTATTTAAAAAGTGTGCAATTAATTAAGACATCCATTTTAAGAACAGGAATTATTGTAATTTGTAAAACACAAATTTTTGTCCTGGGATTTATAATAATTAATTTATGTAAATTTATCAAATAAAAAAAAATTAAAAACTGTTCGTTTTATTTGATAAAAGAACATCAATAACCTACAAACCTGATATGACATCATATCCCAGAATCCTTGAAGGTCAGCAGTGGTAGTTTTCTTTTCTCCAGATTGGGAGATGCAGTCTTTTATTAAGCCACTGAATTGCTTGAATTTCTGATTCATTAATAATCTTGCCAAACCGACAGCAGAATCAATGTCACCACACACTGAGATAAGGAAAAAAATGTTTTAAATCATTATCTAAGATATAAATGGGGGATATTAATAAAGAAATAAAATCTTATAAACATTCTAAGGCAGAGCATTAGCTGTGAAGCAGAGATACATTTATTAATTGAGCCATTGTGTGTCAACAAAGTGATCATCACATGCGCATGCTCATGTCAACAATACTTAAAAGATAAACAAAAAGAAACTGTGTATTCATTCTTGACAAATCGATGGCTATAGTGAAACTCTATCCTCTTCCAACTGTGACTGATCAAAGCCTAATCACAATGAGACATGAGCAATTAGTTCTATTGTTTTCTTTATAAAAAACTCAATTAATAAATTTTTTTTAATGATCCCTAAATTAGACAGTCCCAGTGTCCCAAAAACATTTATTCGGGACGCTAATTGTCCCAGTATTTGATTGTGTTAAAATTGCTTGCATCTTAAAAAAAACGCACACGATTAAATTATTTTTTAACTAAGACCAGCGCATATACACTTCTCTGCATGACTTGGAGTGGAGCAACCCAGAGATTGCTGCTTGATCTAGCAAGAAAAAATGTCAGCCGTCTTCAGTGCTTACTTCGCATCAGCTGACGCAGTTTTGAGGAGACACGTGCTCGTTGCCACAAGATTGACAAACAGTTGAGCTTGAAAGAAATTACTGCTTGTGTTTTCATAATCAGGTAAATGTTTGAATGAAAATGGCCACTTAATGATTTTGTTAACAAAACGCATTTCTAGCCATGATCGTATTCATGTAGCATTTTGCAGTAAAATTTTCAGCTGATGCATCATCTCTATACATGTGCTTCTATGCCAGGCTAGTGAGATTTTTTTTATTACCCAGATTTTAACCAGGAATGGTCTCTGATAGCTCTCAAATCGCTTGGAGTTTTTTCAGATTCAAATCGCAGATTGCCAGATTCAATATGGCGTTATCCACAGTGCAAATAAAAATAAAAAATTAAGTTTAGTAAAATAAAAGTGCATACATGAAACATTTAGGCATGGAGCCTCTAAGCAAAAAATTAAAAAGAAGGGTTAAAAATTAAAATTGTTTAACGCTGTAATGACCAGGGAGAAAAACCTATTGTCTACAATTAGAATTTTATTTCGCATATACATATTTCGAACTCGGCACTGAATAATGAACTCAAGGAGTTCGAAATACGTTTATGCGAAATAAAATTCTAATTGTGGACAAGAGGTTTTCTCCCTGGTCATTATGTCATTATCCACAGTCATTTCTGAATTATCTTCATTTAACATTGTGCTTATTTCTCAGGATATGTTTTAAGTGTCCCAGTTATTTGTTTTGAAAATCTGGGATCCCTGCCTAAATCCATATGTAAGCCCCAGACTTATTACAACAACCATTAATAAGTTGAGCCCCAGATTTATTAGAGAAGCTATTTCTATGCTCAGATCCACGATAGATTGAAGATGGTAAATTAATGATTTAATAAACATTTTCGATATTATTATAATTCCATCTAAAAGATCATTAAACTATTTTCATCACATTTCTTGCCAGTTTTCAAATGTTTAATCAGCCACATTCCTAAGTTACAAAAATTAGTGAAAGATAATAGACTTTAGTAAACATTAAAACACTTTAGAATTTATTTTGATAAAATCAATTGTCAGTGAAGGAGTGGCTGGCTTTTCCTTTCTTTGTAAGAAGAGATATAGAATTTTAGATCTCCTCCGGATGTGCATTATCCACCCCGCCTTGAAGGAGTGACAGGAGGGACGATCGGGAGCAGCTTCGCCTGCTCCAGACATCCAAGGTCCAGGAGAGCTGCCATCGGGGACGTCACCTGAATTATTGACATCCCGTGAGAAAATGATTTCTCTCGTCTCAACCAATTGTAATATTGGAATTATTCAAAAACCCATATGTCATCAATACGTAATTAAGAACGGCAAATTTGGGATGTTCTCAAGGGAGAAACTTGTGTAGAAGACGTTGTGAGCTGTCTGTTAGATCGTTAGATGAGCAGAAGCAGTTGTCCTTTAGATGTGGAGATGAACGAAGTATTGCCTGTTCGATCTAGAGATGAACAGAAGAGTTATTAATTAGCTCTTGAAATGTAAAGACATTAGTGCCGAATTGAGATGTTCCCGTACAGTGTTCAGATGAGAGAGCGAGATAGAGAGAATGTCCTCTCTCCTGCATATTGCTAGTCTCTGAAGCTGCCAGAAGTTCTGAGGACCAGATTAGTTGCATTTGTTTGTGTCATAAATATGGAGAAGAGCTGATTGCCAAACGCGCCCGCCGCCGCCAGCAAGAGCCATTCCGAGAGTCATATCTAGATCGACGCCAGGGAGCCAGATGAGATTCACCGCCGCTGCTTAGCCCTGTCCGCCGATTGCCACCACGTCGTGGGTCGCTCTATCACCTTTAATGAAGGTCTAAGGGAAATCTCGTGACAATCCTTTATTTCTCAAGGCAATCAATCCTTATTATAAATCATTAAGTTGAGTTTAAATGTTTAAATTGTTTTTAATTACATCAATGGTAAAGTTAAAGCAATAAGAGTGCTTAATGGGAAATAAGACTATTTTCTTAAAGGAATTTAAAGGGACTAATTATTGGGAGCTATCATTCACCTAACCGACAACCATGCCAGCCGGACCTGTGTGTCGGGAATCTTTTTATGTGTGGAGTGTCGGGCTAATGAGAGTTGCTGAATCCCGCTCTATTTAGATACTGATTTTCATAAGTAGCTTTCGGTTATTGGGTCACGATTAACTATTATTCCAATTTAGATATGAGCCACATATTTAGTGCAGATTTAACAATTTATTTTCCGTTTCGGTTATTGAATTTGGTCGTTCTTATTTCCAATTGAGCCACGGGCCCCACACATATTTAATAAAACATAATGAGTTAGGTAAAATTTATTCACATCAAAACAAAAATTCACCTTTAAACTGCTGAAATGCAATTGAATCAGACTCGCCACCAAAAAAAAAAATGGCTGATGTTGTTGGTGCATCATGGCGGATGGAAGGGAAATTTTTAGGTTTTTTTTTAACTGTCTAAAATTATTATTTTTAATCCCGTTTTTCATTAAACGTTGAAAGTTTATTTTTGCAGGTGTTTGTTAGCAGCCTATGTTGTGGATTGTCAAGGAAACGAAGTAACAATGTATTCATACGCAGGGTGAGAAGACCGACCAATCGCAGTTAGGGAGAGGCTAGGTGGAGTTTCATTATATAGGACATGCCATTGTCTTGATATTTTTTTTATGGTCACATGTGAATTCGACTTGAAGGGATCCACAAAAAATCCTGAAAAGTTGATACAGCCCTAGCAAAGACCTTGGTCATATTTGTGAAAACAGAATTTAAAAAAGTCAATATCGAAAAACAATATCGATTGTCAAGTTTTCACGCAAACAGTGGCCGGCCAGCTGGATAAATGTACAGACCAAGCATGCGTTCTTATAAGTACCGTAAATTCTGGAATACCAGTCGTGGCTCTTACGTAATTAAAATTCCAGTATTAGTAAACTGCAGACCATATGCTGCTGCAGTAGACAGACTGATCTAATGTTCAGAATCATCTACTATACCGGTACTAATCAAATTTTACAGTTATGGTATTTTCCGAAAATGCGCTAAAAATAAAGTTACAGACACCATTTTGGATTTCTAATGGATGGCGCGATAAGCTAATTCCACAGAATTTACATTTTTCTTTCACTGCTAAGATCGGTATATTGGGACAATTTTAATTCATTGAATAATTAACGTATCCAGAAGGAACTGCCTTCAAAGAGAACGGCTGCACTGTATAAGGAGAAAACAGGCTAGACATCTTAACATGCCTAAGCATCTGAAAGGCTAAACTGCAGCTTTTAAACTCAATGTTATGGAAAAAGCAGAAGCAACTGGGAACTGTAATACTGGGCGAGAAATCGATGTCGACAAGAAGTGTGCGCGTCGTTTCCATGATTAAGCCTATTTATCTAAAATGTATTTCACACCTTATTTTATAAAGCAGGCTTACAAGTAAAGTTGCACAATAAAGTTTTTTTCATAATATTCAGCAGACGGAAATAAGATCAGATTGCTTTTGAGCTGTGGCCAATTACGATTTACATAAGTATTTTTTACGTAAATATTTTTTAACCATTTATGTGCAGTGCGGCCCTTACGACGAGTGCGGCTGGCATTCTGGAAATTACAGTCGCTTTTTGCTAAAGCTCCTAATAAAAACAAGCAATAGAATTTTTAGTCATAAAGTGAGAACTTCTAATCCACGAGGATTAACGAGAAAAGAATACCAGATGTGTATTTCAAAGACTAAGTCTTCACATATTTTCTCTTGTTAATCTTTGTGGATTAGATGTCAACAACTTTCTTTGTGGACTAAATCATGCAATTTTTACTTATTATTTTGTTCAAAAGAGTTCGCTCATGAATTTGTTAGATGTCAATCTCATCAAAAGGATCCGATCTATTCGTTTTGAAGGAGATAATTTTTGTGCAAGAGAGGATTCTTTAGGAAGTGGGGGAGGGGCAGAATTTACGTTAGGTAACAACACTTTAGGATCTAGTAGCAACCTCATGCAGTCTATGCCATATTTAAGGACTTAACCATATTGTGATTATTAATATTTTGATAAATAAAGAGTAAGAAATAAATGGTAAAATCGAGTGACCTGGGATTGAGCCCAAGACCATAAGTCTCCTTGCTCTTGTTATGAAGTTATCACAGATATTAAACGATAATGCTATCTCATCTGTTCTTTGTGCATGCACCAAAGCAAACTGATGCCATTTTTGTCTGGAATCTTCCAATCGTTGTACTGAGAAAATAACATGGTGAATTAAGTTGGAAGAACTATAAGACAAAGTGGTCAAGCAAGTGGATGTTTTGTCTCCTAGTTCTTCCAACTTAAGTAACCACAGCCCCAGAGGTTTATTTCTAAATATTTAGGTGAATTAAGGGTTTAAAACTTCTGGAGAAATTACTCTCTAATTAGGCAAATATAAAGTAGGAAATGAAAAGAAAAATTCCATGACCTGGTATTGAATCAGGAACTAGAAATATCCATCTTGCCTCTCTTATCACTGAAAATCAATCAGATAAGAGCAGTGGAATTAATATTTGTGGTCTCCGATTTGATGTTTTCAATTCTTCTTTTTACTTGTGAAATTATTGGGATACCAAAACCACTTAATTCTTAATCTGGCTTCATTCAAGAGAGATATATAGAGTATACCATTTACAAACTTTGAGGGTAGGTTCATCAAACTAAAACATGAAACATAATCCATATTGAAACAGATTGCAATGAGGTTCTTGGGTGATCCGTTCATTGGATTTTGAATTTTTGTTGCTTATTTGATGACTAGTTGTTACCCGTGGCTTCGCCCGCCCGCGCCATCTGTTGAGGGGAATTACAAAGCAAAAGCAGATAATTTTAAATGAAAACCCCAGAAAGTGGGGAAGGGGGGGAGGTCGTAGGGGGCTGATTTTTGGCGATAGAGCAGGTCCTTTATTGATAAGCCTGCCCTGAAAATTTCAAGTCGCTGGCTCAAACCCTCTAGGAGGAGATAGAATTACAGATAAATAAATAAATACACGCAAGAGTTTTGGTATATAGATAAATGCTTTTTTGTGTGTATCTCCTGTGGTTTAGTAGATAAAATTTGCATAGGTCCTAACTTACATGTTGACAACACTAAGTGCCACCATGAGAAAGAGAACCATCAACTTCCTATTCACACCCTTTATTGGAATTTGCATAATGCATTTGTATCCAAGATAAAAGGGGTGATAACAGACTTATGGCCCACTCTCCTGTACATAGATAAATATCCAAAGATACTGGGTGAAGTTTTTTTAGTTTCCTGGAACAACCTGAATGTTTTCAATTCTTTGTAAAATATCTGCCCTAGCAAATGGAAAAAAAAAAAAAACCAAAAACCACCAGCTAATTCTTATCAATCTATACAAACCTGATTCAGGCAGCTGCTGCATTTCTGCCACATTTTCCCAGGTGTTTATTAATTTGTTTAAGTTATCAATCTCTTTGGACAAAAGATCAGTAAAATAAACATTTGATTCAGCATCACTTTGATTCTTCTTCTCTGAAATGAAAATAAACATTTAAACATTAAAAAAATGATTATCAATATTGTAATTAACAAACAAAGAAGAAAATAATAAAATATACTGCTACAACTTTTTAAAATCATTTATTATAAATTGCTCAGAAAAAGGCTGAATCAATTTTATTAGTTGATCAAATACAAAGACTTCATTAAGTGAAGGTTATCAGGAATGCAAAATAGTTTAAATAATTTCATTGCTCAGCCCATTTACTTATAAATTCCTGACCCATCAGAAGAAAAGATTTAAATATTTCACTTTCAAACTCTGCACCCTAAGTGTATTATATCTGCAGTAAAACCCATTAATCAAATGAAGGCATATCTTGCCCCTGTGATCAACCAGGTGGGGCTGAGGCATGTGGCACTGACAATGATAAACCGTTGATTCGTGAGTCACAGTATATGAATGCATGACATAAAACTGAAACTAATTAAACCTTTGTTCTGAATGGTCCGCACTTTGCAAGTTAGTCTAAGCAATCACTTTTCAAGTTTTCTAAATGGGCCAAATCTCAAGATCCGATCTGCATGGACATCTATGCTGTTATTTGATAACCCAAATGACAGATACTGTTGGCACCACTCCATGTTTCTGTTGTAAAATGTAATGGAAATAGGAGAAATTATTCATAACCAACAGAGAGATAAAAAAGGAGAAACTGGAATTCTAGTGCCAACTGTACATATTTTTAATCACAATGAGTTCATTACTAAATATTTATGGTCAATTCTGCCATGTTATGGTAGTATTCACCACCTTCGATAAATCTGAGTTACGGTTAGAGTTAGGATGAGAGATGGTATTCACCAGCACCTAAGTCCTAGAGAAATTTTACCTTTAAATTTAACCAGAGAACTTAACCTGAGGAAATCTTTATCTTCAAGTTAAACTCTGCTAAACCACCATTTTTTTGCACTTCAAATTGTATGAACTACGAGCTCTCATATTTCTACATATACGATCAGGGTTTGTATAATGACATACGACAATCTGTACATGTTGGAGGATATCGAGTTAATGGAACTACATTCATTAATTTTGAAAGATAGATGGAGTGATGAACAAGCTTTCATCATGCGGTATCACTTGTTCTTTCACTGTTGTAGGCTATGGCTTGTTCACAGACAAGTAACTGCATGTGCATTTTTCTTTTCCTCCATACATGGCATGCCAAAATTTAAAGTCGATGAATACAGCAATGCTTCCCAAACTTTTTTTATCTTGTGGTACCCTAAAAAAGATTAAAAAAATTTCGTGGCGCACCTGAAATAATCTTAGTCATGTGTTTATTGTGTTTTGTTAGTTTAGGGTGGAAATTTATAATTTTTTAATTTATTGAAGCAATTTTAAATTTTTTTTGAAAAACCCGCAGCACTCGGTTTAGGAAACACTGGAAAATACAGGGACCAATCGTAGATGTCCTTACAAAAGAAGTGTGAGGTGTTAGCTTTTGAGTTGTCCAACTCTAGGCTAAAGGACAATGATGAATACGGTTTCAATTTTAACTCTAGGGGAAAGGGGGGTGGGGGGAATATGAATGAAACTCCTCCTCAATATGAACAAAATGCCACTTTATCACATCGAAACAATGTTGTTAGCCTTTATATTTGAGAAGTTGCATTCATATTTTATTGGAGACGGCAAATTCAAATGAAAAGTGAAATATATAATGAACTATACATTGTAAATACAGGGTAATTAAAGTTCTGTGATGTATATTACACGCTAATTACGTTTGAAGTTCATCATGTGACTTTTAATTTGAATTTCCCATCACCAAAAAAAAATACGAATGTAACTTTTCAACCAATGAAGGGCAACTTCAACATTACTTCGATGCGATAAAGTGGCGACGAGAAATTCAAATGAAAAGTGAATAAATGTAATAAATAATGTGTGATGCAACGACGATACTGAAGTGTCACGATGCACTTTGTGACACGACACCTTCGCCACGCATTTTAATATTCACTAACTAACGCTGCTTTTATAAATCTAATTAAATATTAGGTTAATAACAAATATCATTTATTCCTCATTCCTGTTTACTGAGATCGTATAGTGGTTTCTTTTGATATTAGCTACCTTCACTTTCTGTTATAATAATTAATATTCCCCCATTTCCCTTGTTATAACTACCACCCTCTTTTATCTATCTTAGAACCCCTTGCAACACTCGCCCAAACTCCCTCTCTCTTTCTGTGTCAACAGCACTGGCAAGAGTAACTTAACAGAATAAGACAATAACAGAACAACTAAATAAAATCATTTTATAATACAAGAAAAAGAAATGGGATTTATTTAATGTAAAAGCTTCAAACTTAAATTGTAATACAAAAAATAATAACTTATCATATCCCTCAATTAAATCAAGACTAATAGAATCATCATTAACACTCATAATGGATGGTCGACACGGTCTCTACTCTTAGGAATTTGCATTGTACTTACACTGATAACACAAAATCACTTAATTTATGACATGGCAAGTGCATGTCACTACATATTAGAGCGTCTGAAGCCCTAATATGTGTTGTTATTTTATTGCCTCATCATTTTTTTTTTTACTGTCTCCAATTGAATGGACAGTTTTTAATGACACCTTCATTAATATTGCATCAGTTGCCTGCCATTTCTAGGTCCCGCCAGGATGTTAGCACACACTCCGCTGGGTACGAATATACCAATTCGTCCGGCAAACGTATCCATGCACGTGTGTGTTGCCTGCTTGCTGTCACTCAATCGTTTTAGATCGCAACGTTCTCCGAGGAATATTCTCGAACTTTCCTTTTTCACTATAAATACCTCCGTCATCCAACAATCGCCTTTTACAACGAACGCTATCAAATCACTCACTTCATTGGTCCTTATATTTTCGAATTTAGTCACATGTTATTTTTGAACGTACGCGTTTCGAATATCGTGAAGCCACCACGTTTTCTTGTGATCCATGAATACTATCTATGACTCACATCGCTGTTGGCTTCGCTTTCCCATGCCAAATGAAAGGTCAAGGGTCACGCTCTTCCTTCTCTTAACTTTTAAGTAAAACGACACTTTTGGTAGTTTTGCATTAAAATTTCGTGATTTGTTCAAAGAACATCAGGGTTAATTCTAAATGCACGATTACTGGGACTCTCCTTAATTACTGCCCCCCTTTATCGCATTCAGATTGACAAAATGATGTTAAAACATGGATTAAGATAATTATAACTTGAATATGATACCAGGGTCGCCACATTTTAAACAAACCCAATAGGAAAAGTTTAAAAGAAAAAGAGAAAGACGAGAAAAATTCAAAACATTTTACAACACATTTACTTTAATCTACAACTAACTATATAGGATGCAAATTGAATGTTGGGTACTATTTGGAGGATCCTTTCCTAAGGACAAAATAAGATAAAATGTTCTTGTTAGTTTTTTAATAGAATACATCATTTCAAGAAAAATAACTTTGAAATAGCTGGCACTGCAGTCATTGAACTAAATCCCGCTTCGAGTGCTATCTCCAAAACTAACGGACGTACATGCACATAAATCTGAACGATTAACAGGCTATGTATTCCCCGTAAACTGTCCAAATTTTGAAAACATATCCGAGTTAGAAGCAGGGTTATCAGCCCAATGTTGCAAACAAAGCTTGATATACACTGTCATATCACTGAATTATGACCACCCGCTTAGTAATGGTAGTAACGACCTTTCGCTGCTATAACTATTGCTAGGAGTCGTGGCATGGACGTAAGAAGTGCGCGGTATGTGTTCGATGGTATGGCAGTCCATTCCGCTTGAAGCGCTGTTCACAGAGTTTTGAGAGTCATAGGTGGATGGTCCAGCTGCCGTACATGGCGATCAAGGTGCTCCCACAGATGTTCGATTGGATTGATGTCCGGCGAATTAGCGGGCCAAGGGAGCACTCGAAAGTCAGTAGAGTGTTCCTTGAACCAATCCAGAAGGAGACGTGCCCTGTCCTGCTGGAACACACCATCACATTGGGAGAACATTGTGAGCATGTACGGGTGCAACTGGTCCGCTACGATTGACAGATAGCCACAGGCATTCAAACAGCCCTCTAGACGAATCAGTGGGCCTAACTGCTCCCAACAGAAGATCCCCCACCAGCCTGTTTCTGGCCCACAATAGCCTCCTGCAGTCTTTTTTCATGGCGTACACGACGCACTCGCCATCGCCCGTCAATCTTATGGAGCAAAAACTATGACTCATTGGAGAAGGCGACCTTACTACACTATCTGTGATCCAATGGTGGTGCTCACGTGCAAAGTCTAGGCGTCGTTGACGATGACCCCTGGTCAATATGAGTATAGCAACCATGCGTCAACTGTTCAATGGTAATGTCGGATACACATCTGCTGGCACCACTGTTGAATCTGGTGGTCAGTTGATGGACTGTGGCTCTCCTGTCACCTTTTACGAGTCGTCGTAGGCGCCGCTCACCCTGTTGGTCGATGGCTTGTGACCCTTTACAGTGATGTCGTTGGGATGCGATTTCTGTCCCTGCTGTCCACTCTTTGTACACCTTCAGTATAGTGGACCGTGAACAGTTCACAAATCACACAGTTTCAGAGATGGTGCCACCCTTGCTGCGATAGCCTATTATCATCCCTTTTTGGATGTCTGTTAAATCCGGACGTTTACCCATCTTGAGGCTCGTGCACCTGCAGTTTGATGCACCAGCGTTAAAGCTTTCTCAGCCTGTTATGCAAATTTTGCAATGTGTAATCTTTGTTACGGCGAACCATGCGTGTGCCTTGAAGGGCTGCTGGCCATAATTTATTGATAGGACTGTGTGTATCAAAGTCATTTTTCTTGAAACTTATGTCATCTATTATATAACTTCCAAGAACATTTTAATTTTATTCTGCCCTTAGGAAACAATTCTCCTAATATCATCCAACATTTAATTTATCCCTGTATTGCCTATAACCTGCCATTTTCTATACAGGGTGTTTCATAATTGGTGTCTCGTCTTTAGGTCCAAATAACGACTCAAGGGGAATAGATTGGGGGAAAATGATGATTATTTGGTTTTAATGTCCCCTAATTCAGAATAAAAACATTTCGCGTCCCTGGGGGTGAAGGGCTAAATTTTGAAAATTTTTATTTTGTAGGGGTAGGGGTTAGACCCCATGTGTTATTTAGACAGTTGTAGAGCATCATGTAAAATGTGGGTTTAGCAAAAAACCCAGTGAAAAAAATCTCATCCCCTGCCCTTTATCGAGTGGGTAAAGTGAAAGGTATGGCTAGCTAATGTAGACAAAAACAGAAAAACTCATTAGAAACTTATTAGAACTTTATTACTTATTAGAAAACAGTACATTCGAAAATGAATGATAATGAATGAGTCGTTACCCTGAAAAGCTAATGGTCTTGACCCCACTAATTCTTTCTCATTAATTTTCCAAATGTAGGCCCTACTGTTTTCTACTAAGTATGTTTTTTGTTCACATCGGCTAGCCATACCTTTCACTTTCCCCAGTCGATAAAGGGGGCAGGGCATGGGATTTTTTCACCAAGTTTTTTGCTAAACCCACATTTTACATGATGCTCTACAACTTTCTAAATAACACATAGGGTCTAACCCCTACCCCTACAAAATTAAAATTTTCAAAATTTGCCCCTTCACCTCCAGGGACGCAAAATGTTCTTATTCGGAATTAGTGAACATCAAAACAAAATAATCAATATTCATTTTCCCCCCACCTATTCCCCTTGAGCCGTTATTTGGACCTAAAGACGGGACACCAATTATGAAACGCCCTGTATACAGAGTTTATTTCAACAAAAGAGCCATTTATACATTAAAAAAACTATTTCAAAACTCTTCACAAAGCATCTTTGTTTACAATGATGAGAAAAAAAAAAGAGATAAAAAAATTGCTGGAAATTGAAAAAAGATAAATGACCAAATTTTGATAGGCCATAAATGTGATTTAAATTTAGATAAGTTATGCAAACATAAAACATATAGTACAGGGTATCCGTTTTGACTGTTAAGAAAACTAAATAAAAAATCAACGGGTAGTTTTTATTAAGAAAACTTAATGAAAAACACAGAGACAAGTAGTTTTCAACACTTACTATAGTTCATCCAGGGAGAGTTGGAGTGGGCGGAGCCCAGGAAGTTCTGAACTGGCCAATCAGAGAAAGGTTTGATCATGCAACTGATCATTCCTGGTTTACAGGTCTTAATTGTGAAGCGTTTTATAACATTAGTTTACTTTTTAGTGAAACTACGTTATACTGCAATTTAAATTTAAAAAATAAGAATACACTTAAAGAAAACTCATTTCGTCATGTAACAAATTATGTATGTTTAACTAATTTTATTTTTTTATTTTTATTTTGTTTATGTCATGCATTTTATTTTTATTTTATTTAAAATTGCAAGCAATTGAAACAATTAAATTGAAATAAATATATCATTAATTTTTTATTCTTTAATAAATAACTTTCACTTCTTTTGCTATTTCTTTTAATGAATTAGAATTAAAAATGAATTGCAATTAAATATTTATTTACTACAAATATTTTAATAAAAATTTAAAAACAAAGGTTCTGGCCTCTTTCGTTTATTTGCTGGCCATTAAAATGGCCTTTTAATGAATTACTCTTGAAAAAGACTGTTTATTAAAAAAATCCAAACTAGGGAGATTGTGGGAGAATGTTAATGTCATCCCACTCTTCATCGCTGCTGCTACCCTCATCGTTCACGTGGATAGCGGCTCCACTTGCTCCTCAAATAAACAATCAGTTTCCCAATATTTTTGTTCTATCCGAATAACGTGTTCAGCTGACTTTTTCCAAATCCATCCAAGTTTTTAACTTGTGACTCTCTTACCCTCTTTTTCCCAGGAGTCGAAAAAGGCGAAGGGTTTGGCGCGCTTGCTTGCGTCTCCGAATTAAGCCTAGTTACATCCTGAACGATTATTCAAACGGATGTCGCCGATATTTGTGTTGCTTTAGATGTTTCTTCTATTAAAGCAGAAGTGCTTTTATCAGGATCCTTATCTTTGAAATAGGAAAATACATTCCACACAATCTTCCTAGCTTGGCTATGAAGAGTACGTCCTCGAATTCCAACGGTGTTAGGTATTGTAGATGAACTAGCATTATGATCACTGGTCACTGAACGTTGTGAACGGATTGACGCCCACGTAGATAATGAAGAAAACCCACAATTCCTTGCGCGTCAATTGCCTGACATGATTAATCGATATCAACACTAAGCCACGCCTACTCCAACTCTCCCTGGATGAACTATAGGCTGACTCAAGAAATTTACATATGCATCAGTAAATTTTAACATGTGTACCTTATGTTACACATAGAATGTCCAATCAATATTCCACCTCTTGCCATACGTTTTCAAACATCTGCGCAATGATTGTTCCAATCGCGTCAACAATTCAGTCCTTCAGGGTTGCTGTATTCGGTACCATGAATCTGTACACCATGTCCTTGACATACCCCCACAACAGAAAAAATCTAATGGTGTAATTTCCGGTGATCTTGGCAGCCATGAAATAGGCTCATCCCGACCAATCCAAGACCAGAAAATGCTCCGTCTAGTGCCTCTCGAATCTGTAGTCCTTGTGTGATGGAGCACCATCCTGTAGGACAAAGACTGTCAGTTGCTTATGTTCCAGCTGTGGGAACACATACTATTCAAGTAAGTCCTCATACACGTTGGTGTTAATTGTACTCTCAACAAAGAAAAAAAGGCCCAAGTATGGAGTTATGTAAAGGTCTGCACCAAACGTTGACTTTAGGACTGTCTCGATCATGTTCATGAACAGTGTGCGGATTCTGTTCTCCATATTCTGCTGTTATGATGATTAACCTTCCCAAAGTGTGGAGTTGTTACCTGTGTTTACAGCATTCAGAACTTCACAGACAAAGGATAGGCAGCATGGTTTATTTATCTGGTTTGAGAGACTGCATAAATTTCAATTTGTATGCATGCAACATTAAACGTTTATGCAGCACATTGTGAACAGTTGATTTTGAAATCAATGTGCTGCACTTAGGACTTATTTCCAAGGGCTTCACTGGAACACTTCATGTATTGCATCTGTCTCTTTGCTTGTGGAAGGCCATCCTACACTCTTCCCCTTTTGAACAGAACCTTTTCATCCAAGCCTTTAACGCATTGACATGTGGTGGTGGTCATTCGTCCTTTCAGCGGACTTCCGTTCGACTGTTATCGGTGAATTTGATGCTGCCAACAACACAATACACTGTGGCTTTCTATGAGTGATGCCATTTTGCATTCGACAACGGATTAAGCACCCTCTATGAATGCGATCGTGATTACTACACTACCAGTAAAAGCTTTTTGAGTTACTCTTAAGTGTTGAAAACTGCTTGTCTATGTGTACCCATTGATTTTTTTATTAATTTTTCTTATCAATCAAGCCATTTTCAAACACCCTGTATATTCAACTACAAACAACAGGGATAGAAAGTTTATGACAAAAACGTTTTTGGGCAGAAAATGGCTCTCATCAGCACATCTCATTTCTGTAAAATTAATTTAATTTTTAAGTTATGTTTTTCTATTTTCTCTTTAATTCCTGCAAGATCTGATTTTTTTTTTTTTTTTTTGCTTTTCTTAAATCATCATCTTATTTAATCATCCTTGAGATATGCTCTCCTATTGCACAGTCTCCAGTGAGATATTTCAAGGTTGGCATTGGGTTTTTGGTTTATGTTTCTCAGAAAGAAGCAATATACAGGGTGTAAATTTTAAGTTGACAAAGCAGAATAACTCGAAAAATAAGCTTCACACGAAAAAATGCGTATAATCCAAAGTTGATTATTTTCGAGGGGGCATCTGCTGGTGCTAAAATTAGCCCACCCCCCCCGGCCCCTGGGGGTGGGGCGGGGGGCAACTTTAAAATTTCAAATGGGAACCCCTATTTTTTATTGCAGATTCAGGTCCTACATAAAAAACTACGTACATTTTGTCTGAAACATTTTTTTTTATTTTTGGTAGATGGCGCTGTAATTCAAGAAAATCCATTTTCTCATTTTTGCGTGGAAATAACTAATTTATTATTCATTTCGATTCCTACATTGTTTTAACTACAATGTAATTTGAAGACATTTCGTCAACAAACAAATAACGTAAACATTGGCATTTTTTTCCGAATGTTTACATTTTAAATTCTGATCTTTAGAAGAAAAGATTGTAATTTTTCAACTGTTTTTGTGAGTGTACAACGCCGTATTGCTTTTGAATTTACATTATGAATTATCTTTCTGTGGAAGAAAAAATTGAGATGGTGTACATTTATGGAGAAAGTGGGAGAAATTTTGATAATGCAGTCGCGCTTTATGCTCAGCGTTTTCCTGGCCAAACGCGATCACGGTCTTCTTTTGTTCGAGTTATTAAACAATTTACTGCGGAAGGTAGTGTGAACCAGAAAAAAAGAACCCGTGCAGCTACTGTTTGTGGAGAAAACAATCAAGTGTCAGTCCTAGCTGCTGTGGCTCATAATCCACATGCGAGCACAAGAGAAATATCAAGGCAATCAGGAATTTCACATATGAGTGTTTGGAAAATGCTGAAGCTCCACAAATTTCATCCATATCATGTATCTATGCATCAGGAACTACATGGCAATGACCACCAAAACCGTCTAACGTTTTGTCACTGGGCACTTCAGCAGATGCAAACAAACCAACATTTTTTTGCACGAGTTCTTTTCTCCGATGAGTCAACATTCACAAACCACGGGGAAGTTAATCGACATAACATGCATTACTGGAGTGAACAGAACCCACACTGGATTCGAGAAGTCAACCATCAGCGACCTTGGTCAATTAATGTTTGGTGTGGGATAATTGGCGATAAACTTATCGGTCCATATTTTATAGACGGTAATTTGAATGGCAACAAATATCGTAACCTACTTGAAAATGAACTACCAGATCTACTTGAAGACCTGAGTATTGAACTTCGACAACACATGTGGTTTCAACATGATGGTTGTCCAGCGCATTATTCATTAGTAGCGCGCGAAGTACTACATCGACTTTACCATGGTCGCTGGATCGGCAGGGAAGGTCCTGTGAATTGGCCAGCCAGATCGCCTGACCTTACATCGCCAGATTTTTTCTTATGGGGTTACCTCAAAGATATCGTTTATAAGGAAACGCCAACCACTCGCGAAAACATGATTCAAAGAATAAGAGATGCTTGCGCTGCAATTACACCAGACATGTTATCAAGATGTGTTCAGGAATTTACAAAACGAGTCAATAAATGCATCGAAGTTGGAGGTCATCAATTTGAACATTTAATTTCATAAAACGGCGAGATGCAAGGGATTTAAGGACAACAAGCAGGCCGAAAGTGAGAGGCGAGGGGACTCACTGGAAATACAAGCACCCCGAAATTCATTTACTTGCAAGTATTTGCAAATAAGAAAAAATAAAACGAAAACAATCGGTCCTTTTAAGGACCACCAAATCTTAAACGGGAATAACTTCATCTTTACACAGTCTTTTACTTTTTTACTCTGTTAGTTAATGAGTTCACTCGTTAGTACGTAGGATGTTCGGTTAGTTAGTTAGCTAATCAGTTGATTTGTTTGATAATTATAAAGTTGTGTGGCCTCATGACCACGAAACAAAACAAAATTATCCTAATCCGCGGCAAAAAATAATAAAATAATAACTTTGCGGCAAAATTTACGAAGTAAATAAGTATTTTTTATTTCTCCGTAACCATTTCCACGCAAAAATGAGAAAATGGATTTTCTTGAATTACAGCGCCATCTACCAAAAATAAAAAAAATGTTTCAGACAAAATGTACGTAGTTTTTTATGTAGGACCTGAATCTGCAATAAAAAATAGGGGTTCCCATTTGAAATTTTAAAGTTGCCCCCCGCCCCACCCCCAGGGGCCGGGGGGGGTGGGCTAATTTTAGCACCAGCAGATGCCCCCTCGAAAATAATCAACTTTGGATTCTACGCATTTTTTCGTGTGAAGCTTATTTTTCGAGTTATTCTGCTTTGTCAACTTAAAATTTACACCCTGTATTAAAAATCAATTTTAAGCACTCAGGTTAAAAAAATAAGCACGTTTTAAGGTTATTAACCACCGTATGAAACCTGATAAAATGCAATCATTGTTATTGTTCTATAACTGATATCAGTCCAAAACCACCAATGCACCACTGGTATCAAAACATACCAGGAACTCTGCATATACATAAAGTTCACTGATAAGAAATGGATATAGGTAATTTGGGAATTTGTTTCTACACACAGTAAAACTACAGTAGATGGTAATTAATGTTGGATACTGAATTTTGTTACTGGACTACTAGTAATTGAAGTCTTATAGCCAATTGACTACAACTACTAAAAAAATTCTCACGATTTCCGCCTATTATAGATCTTCAAATCAATCACTTTGTGTTTTGCAAGCATTTTTTTTTGGACCTGTTGGACAGTTTAAAACCGAAAGCAAAAGTTAAGCAGTGGTTGCCATGGCCAACAAACTGCCATTCACTATTCCATTGATAAGGAAGGGACCATCCAAACAGTTCGTTATGTTGAGAGCCTAATACATGGGAGGTATAGGCATTTTTTTTTTTACAAATAAACATTGGGGAAAAAATCTAGTTTATTTTAATGAGTACTCCATAATCGAATCTTACACAATTCAGCTCCGAACAGCAAAAGAAAACTTAAAAAATGAATAAGAATACAATTAAAAAACCCCTACCCCATCCATGTAATGTAAATTATATTATTATTCATTTTTTAAGTTTTCTTTTGCTGTTGGGATCCGAATTGTGTAAGATTTGTTTATGAAGTACTCATTAAAATAAAATAAACTAGATTTTTTCCCCCAATGTTTATTTTTAAGTATGTATATTATGTAAAAAAAATGTGATACTTTTATTTATTTATTTATTTTTTGGAGCACTCATTTCCTCGTTTATCACGTGACTTCCTGTTTTACAAGTTTAATTTTTTCTGTTCTTGTTTGGTATCACTCTCCATTTGCTATTGCCATCCTCCTGAAGATGAGTGAAAGATACACTAGAAAACGTTAGAGGAACAAGTGAATTGGGCTAATTTTAGTCTTACTCATGGACTAATGAACTTTCACCAAATTATCAGTGATAGCCAGTGTATGGTGCTGTCTTTTTGGAATGCTAATATTCATGGTTGAATCTTTGTGAATATGTTGTTCAAATGTAATATCCTGTAATTTTTAAGAATATTATGTCTTGGCCCAAATTATTGGAAATAATGTAGATCAAGGATTAAATTTTTCGGGTGGGTTGTTTACATTACAGGGATGGGGTAGGGAGTTTATAATTGTATTATTATTCATTTTTTAAGTTTTCTTTTGCTGTTGGGATCCAAATTGTGTAAAATTCGATTATGGAGAACTCATTAAAATAAAGTATAGGCATTTTGTTCAGGACCAGTCACTCAGTTCGTTATATCAAGATACATCAGTGAGAACAGACTAATTTCTTTTCTATAATCAACTGTATTAAATGTAAATGAAATAAATAATTAAATAGATTATTAATATGTACTGCATTCTACTGGTATTTGTTAATAGTGAAACAAAAATAATTACACAAGATATTATGACTAATATAGGAAAGGTGCTGTATCATCCACTACCAGAATAGTGATGTACAGTCTATTCCAAAAGCATTTTCACTTATAGTGAAACTCCACTTAACCTCTCTCTTAACTGCGATTAGTTGGCCTTCTCACCCTGCATACGATTACATTGTTACTTGGTGTCCTGGACAATCCACAACATAGACTATTAAAACACACCAACAAAAACTTTCAATGTTTTATGACGAACAGGACTAAAAATAATAATTTTGGAAACTTAAAAGAACCCCCAAAAATTTTCTCTTCTATCCCCCATGATGCACCAGCAACATCATCAGGCATTTTTTTTTTCTTTTTTTGTGGCAAGCCTGATCTAATTGCAGTTTAGCAATTTACAGGATGAAGTTTTGTTTTGATAGAAATAAAGTTTAACTCTAGCTCATTATTATGTTTTATTCAATACGAATTTAGGGACCATTAAAAAAATTATGAATTCCTTTTCTTTATAAAGAAAACAAAAGACTAATTGCTCATAGACTTGCAGCGATGTCGTGTATGATAAGGCTTTGACCACTCGCAGTTAGGGAGAATTTAGGTGAAGTTTCACTATATGTGAATGATGCTCAGCGTCTTTGCAATACATTAAACCAGTGAAATTAATTGGTTCATGCAAGAAGTCTAAGAGGAATCACGTCGGACTCGACTTCTTGCCTAAACCGATTAATTTCACTGGTTTAATGTATTGCAAGGATGCCGAACTTCATTCACCTAAGTGAAAATGCTTTTGGAATAGACTGTACCCAAGAATAACAAAATAACAAGTATTCCTTATGTGACGCTACCATCTAGCGAGAAAATTTGCAAACAAAGTAACTGTGACGTCACTCCTAGACCCGATATAGCCAAATAAAAATACCAACGAGCGAGCAACGCAGGCAAATGGTTGAATATGCTATTCTGCTGCCGCATATAATCTAGTTTAATAACTATTATGAAAAACCAAAACACGCAACGCATAAATTATTTAACACTTCCAAAAGATAAACATTGAAAACTTTGAGTGAACAAATTTAAACGCATTAAAAATTTCAATTTGAAATCATGCCACTTTATACTGAATACACTGGAGCAGACGTACTTCTAGCGAGATATTCAATACGAGTTGTTAGGTCTACTATCGGTAGACTACCATCTCCAAAAATTTTTAAGAAGAGTGCTATTTTTAATATCATACACTAGCATCGACGTAGCCAAGCGCAAAACTAATACCCCCCTCCCTAACATTAAGTCCAGTAAACGTATTTTTGAGTGTGCACATAAACCCATCTCGATGTTTAGGAAAATGAGAACATTCATCTGCATTAAGTAACTGAATTGAATGTTTGAAAATGTCAATACTGGAGGGAAAAAAAAAAAAAAAAGACCGGAACTTGCACAAATATGCAAAAAAAAATAATAAAAAAATACTGACACGGCTCTTAATAAAGTGTTGATCCAAAACATAAATTTGTGAAATATAATGCCATGATGATAAATTTAACAGAATCACTGGAGAAAATGAAATACATGTACATTACTGGAAAATAAATGCCCAATCTATTCAGAAAAAAACAACTGAACCAGTTAAACTAGTGGCAGGTTATTGCATTTTACTTGTAATTAGGGTTCGGATTTATATGCACTAAAAAGTGCAAAAATATGGGCAAATACAGTATAAGCGCTAAATAACAAAAAAACCCAAAAAAACAACAAAACAAAAAAAAACACCCGCTAAAATATAAGTTAAAAACTGCAGTAAAAATTGACTTGTTCAGCACAAAATATTTGGATAAAAATGAACTGTAGTTGTAAGCAACATCCCTTCAAAACTATGCAACAAAGCCAGAAATATGCACAATAAAACTTAGCCTAGAAGGTCCAAAAGTGAGAAAGTGCTTAAAAACATCATTAGAGGGAAAAAATATGCAGTATATGCAAATCCGAAGCCTATTTATAATAAAGTGCACAGATCTTTTAAGTTTTCACAATACAATAAAAACGACTTATACAGTTTTTGAATTAAGCAAAACAATTTGAATTAACAGAAAGGGTATGAAAAAAAACCAAAAACATAAAGAGCATATTAATACATAAAAAGTCCGACACGTTTTATCTGTGTAATAACAAAATACTAATGAAGAAAAACAGAAATGGATTTCAATATATGAAACTGTAACTGAAAAAGTTTTATTAAACCAAGTTAGTAGACCCCAAAGTGTGCTCCTTGGGTCACACAGAGGATATCCAGCCAATAATCAATTCTTGCCATGTTCTTTTGAGCATATTGACATCCACCTTGTTAATAGCAAGTGATTCACTTCAGTTCCCGCACTCTAGTGGCAAAATTGTGAAACAATAAAACTTTTTCAGTTACAGTTTCATATATTGAAATCCGTTTCTGTTTATCTTTATTAGTTTTTTGGTAATATACAGATAAAATGTGTCCGAAGTTTTATGGACACCCTGTATATCAGATCAAACATATAGATAATTATATGTAATAATATAAAATAAATTCTATCAAAAATTTCAAATAAATAAAAAGAATGTTAATTGTTGCTCCTATGCTTTTCTTTTGAAGCAAGGTCTATGAGTGACGTCATCTGCACCAGCCAATCACATCAATTTACCCACATAAGCAATCCTTGTTATTTTATTATTCTTAACTGTACCTATATATTATTAGAGGTACAAAATTCAACTTACCAAGTGATGCCTTATTCATTTCTTCATCAAGAAGAATGTTCAGATCTAGAAATTCTTTTTTAGCATCAGTTTTAGTCTTGGGGCTCCTTAAATATGGTGAATATGAAGCTGCTCTCTTTTGTTTCTTGGCACTACTTCCACGAAAAGTTGTAATCCATGGACTACCATACACAAGCGGAGATACATGAGACCTCAAATTTTTTACAACACACGGAGTTTTAATTGGTGTATCAGTTTCACGTGTTGAATCTACAGTTTGCGGAGATACGTGAGACTTCAATTTTTTTAAAACAACACATGGAGTTTTAATTGGTGTATCATTTTCACATGTTGAATTTACAGTTTGTGAAGATACATGAGACTTTAATTTTTTCAAAATGACGCAAGGAGTTTTAATTGGTGTACATGTTTCACGTGTTGAACTTACAGTTTGCGGAGATGCGTGAATCTTCAATTTTTTTAAAACAACATATGGAGTTTTAATTGGTGTAACTGTATCACATGTTGAATCTATAGTTGACAGTTTATGTTTATGTAATAAAGAATCACTGCTAACAGTCGGAGTTGATATAGTATCTGAAACTTCATTTAAAGATGTTACAGTTTTACAATCGGTTTCTTTCTCATCTACTAATTTAGACACTGAAGTTACATTTTCTCGTTCAAAACACTCGTCATTTCTCTGTTCTGGAGTATATACAACTTCACCTTTAGGACTTATATTACCTTCACCTTCATCTATGACAAGCATTGGTGTTTCAGCTGGAATTATTGTAGTGGCAATTTCAGAGTTAGTTTCTTCTGTTACTGGAATACTAGTAATTACTTCACCCATATTTGCCGTCACAGGAACAGGATCCATTTCTTCTCCAGGATTCTGTATAGAAACAGATTCTCCATTCGTTTCTAAAGACAAATTTGCTGTCAAATGTACTCTACATGAAGTATTTTCATCTGAATCCACTGTACTGACAGATACTTCAACTTGATTCTGTACAATGGTAGATTCCTTATCAGAATGTACAGAATCGGCAGATTCTTCATCATGATGCTGATTGAAAGTAGATCCCTTTTCCTGTTGTTCATCACAGTTATATTTTTCACTTTGATCTAAAACAAGCAGATGTTCATTACTCTGATTCACGGTAGAAGAATTTTCTTCGTTTTGATCTAAAGAAGCGACAGTTTTCTTAACATGGGTCATTTCATCATTTGATTGATCGCACTCAATGGTTTTAGATTCACTTTTTGAGTCGCTTTCATCATTTGATTGACTGCATTCAAGAGCTAACTCATTTCTTGAGTCGCTTTCATTATTTGACTGACTGCATTCAACAGCTAATTCATTTCTTGAGTCACTTTCATCATTTGACTGATCACATTCAATGGTTTTAGATTCACTTTTTGGGTTGCTTTCTTCATTTGATTCAGTGCATTCAAGAGCTTCAAATTCTGTTCTTGAGTCGCTTTCATCATTTGACTGACTGCATTCAACAACTTCTAATTTATTTCTTGAGTCACTTTCATCATTTAATTGATCACATTCAACAGCTTCAGATTCACTTTTTGGGTTGCTTTCTTCATTTGATTGACTGCATTCAACAGTTTCCATTTCACTTCTTGAGTCACTTTCATCATTTGATCGACCACATTCAAGGGTTTTAGATTCGCTTTTTGAGTTGCTTTCTTCATTTGACTGACTGCATTCAACAGTTTCTATTTCACTTTTTGAGTCGCTTTCATCA
>JAHWFO010026100.1:123704-147683 GCA_023313115.1 Rhysida immarginata
GACTGCATTCAACAGTTTCTATTTCACTTTTTGAGTCGCTTTCATCATGTGATCGATCACGTTTGACGGTTTCAGATTCACTTTTTGAGTTGTTTTCTTCATTTGATTGACTGCATTCAACAATTTCTATTTCACTTTTTGAGTCGCTTTCATCATGTGATTGATCACATGTGACGATTTCAGATTCACTTTTTGAGTTATTTTCATCATTTGATTGACTGCATTCAGTGATTTTCGATTCACTTTTTGAATTGCTCTTGTCATTTGATGGATTGCATTCAACGCTTTTAGAATCACTTTTCGAGTCGTTCTCATCATTTGATTGATCACATTTAATAGCTTCTAATTCACATTTAGAATTGCGTTCATCATTTGATGGATTGCATTCAACGGTTTTAGAATCACTTTTTGAGTCTCTCTCATCATTTGACTGATCGCAATCAACAGCTTCTAATTCACTTTTAGAACTGCTTTCATCATTTGCTTGATTGCATTCAACGGTTTTAGATTCACTTTCTGAGTTGCTTACAGGAGCATCAATGCTACAAAGATAAAATAAAAAGAAAAACATCATAAAAATATCACATCTTAAAAACACATCCTTTCTAGAAAAATTGATTTAATATTTTAAACAATAAAACGTAAAAAAAATTTTCAAAGAATTGGCAAATCGTAAGAAGAAGTATAGTTTATGTTTACCTGAAACCTCTTTAGTTAAATGCCTTTATTTAACCAATTTAAACAATCTTAAAAGAATTGCCCAAGCCTAAAATGATTAGAATTTGATGTTGTTCATGACAGCATCCTTTTTTATACGCTTTTATTCAACTTGCTTTTCTGTAGTTTTGTGTATCAGTCAAATCTTGTAACCAATATTAAACCACGTTACGGACAAGCTAGAGAGTTAAAATTTGATACACATACACAGAATCGATGACAATACATGTTAAAGGAAACATTTTTCAAATCAGTTCACTGGTTTGTGTTCTATGGCACCAATTAATTTCAGTCATCTCTCCAAAAGTCAGAGTAACGATGGTTATACGGATTGCTTAATTGTTTCGACTAAACAGTTAGTTTTCCAAATTGCTGATGCCGGCTTGAAGAGATATAATAATAAAACATCATAAAAGTGTGTTTTGAGAAAAAAAACTTTTTTTTCCTTCTTATCTTGTTTAAACATAAGGCTCAAAAACTACAGGGTGGGACAAAATTCTAAACTCAACTGAAAACCAATTGCACTTATAAGGGATTATACAAACATGTATCTCACAGATTCCCACCAAATTGAAATATGTTACTCATCTGAAGCTACTATTGATGCTTGCAAAATAAGAAAATGCAAACTTTTGTTTTTCAAAATAAACCACAAAAACGAAACAATTTGAGAACAAAAACATACAAAGACTCCATTGTTAAGCCATAGTTAAAGCTCTGTCTGTCTGTGTGTGTGTTATTGTGTTTGACAAAACTTCTTCCACTACTCAACAATAAGCACAAATCCACTTCACATGAAAGCGATGAAAGTAGTAGCAGACGACAACTGAATGGATTCTGAAGTTTCTAAACGAACTTAGTTTTTAAATATAGATTATTGAAATTAACTGATTATTTTCCAGAATTAAAAAAAAAAAAAAAATCTGTATAGCAATTAATGACTACTTTGTTTGTAGCACTGTATCGTGCTAATGTTTGCACGTTATTAAGCGACTACTTCTAATTCAATTTCATGCACTATTCTCACTTGATAACAACCCGTAATGAGGGCCTCCCTCCTCTCGTTTCAAATTACCTTATGGCTCGTGGATCGTATATTGGTTTCTAATATCATTCTCCCCAATTTAGAACAAGCAACGTCTTATTCTTAACTTTATGCCATGTCACCCCTTTCCTCTCCTTAAATCAAAATCAAATAAACCAAAAGCATTCTTTAGTCTTAAAGATTTATTCTTTTTTTCAATTTCTTAACGATTAAAAAGGTTAGTAATTAAAGTTAAAATTGGATAAATTAAAATTATGATAAGTTTCAAATGCAAAATTATAATCAGTGATAAAGATCAGAATAAATAAAGTTCAAAGTCAGTCACTGACGTTAACGCAGGGGGCCCAAAGTATTAACAAATTTTATGTACTTAGCTTTCAATGTTTCACCATGTGCCACTGAAGGTTCTGAATAATCTCGATTCACACACTCACTAATTTGCTGATATGCAATCGAAATTAAACTGAACAACGTGCTTGCTGCTTCGCTTCCAAGGTCCAAGGTGATTAATGATGCTAGTCCGTCCGTCCGACCTGCTCCTGCAGTGGCCCGTTGTGATGACTCCGCCGTTACTCCCGCTCGTCTGGCCCGTTGAATCTTCCGTCGACAGCCTTACTCGCCGACATCCTCGGTACTCTGCTTGGCCTCCTTTTCTTGTAACAGCCGCAGACTGGCTTAAGACCTTCCGATGTGGAGCTCTGGTTGTTGCTGGCAAACGTACAAGTTTTTGCCTTGACTTGCTGAACTCATCACTTGCACCTGAGAGTCCCCCAGTCAGTCTCTATAGTGGTGCCATGTTCACTGCATTCGACTCGTCGCTCACTCCATCCTCTTGCTCAGCCGCTGACAGCCGCTCCAGGCTGGGCGTGAAACAACACTCGTTCATGCTACAGCATCCAAGCCTGCTGTTCGCCTAAGTTCCAAATTCTGAATCGTCACCCGCAAGGATTGCAATGTTCGCACTGATGACGATGATGACAAAGCTACCAAAAGATCACTCTTCTTTTCGTTTTTTTTCTTTTATTTCCTCTTTTTAATGCATCGTGTTTTCAAAGTTTCATCCGTCGATCGTTTGTTTTTTGAAAGTGGGTACACGGTTTCTCACGCCAGTATCCCAAACAATCACTCAACAACGCTCGCTGTTGCCAAGCAACGTGATGAGTCACTCTTCTTGTGGCTTCCTTTCCCCCCATGCAATGAAAGGTCAAAAGTCATGATTCAAACACAAATTTTACTTGATTATGAAGAAAATACTTTCGGTTTTTAAAATTCTACGAACTTTCCTCAATTAATCACGAATTAAAATATCATACTGAATATTAACGGCCCCTTTGTTGGTCCTCTATACCCCTCCCTTTTATTCTATATTAATGAAACTGTAAACAAAACAAATTGTCAAAAGCAAAACATGAATATCTATATATAAATACGGCAACACATTTTTTGTTATGCACTTTTACCTGTGTTAACGTGGATGAATACGCATGAAGCTTATATGGTTGGAAAGCTGCTGTGCTCTAGATGTCCACAATATATTTCGTTTGCATATTTGTTCACGTTAACACAGGCAGGGTTCGTACACTTTCCTCCATTTAAAATTCCAGACCTTTTCCAGACACATGTTATAACTTTTCCAGACCAAGAATAATGGCAGTTAAAAAAAAAAGCAAAACTTAACATGAAAAGTTACAAAAGAAACAATTTAAATTTTGTTTAAAGTTTTATTTAAATTTTATATTTCCTGAATACATATTAATATCCATATTAATTTTAGAAATTGAATGATTAATCATTGATGTGGATGGTATAGCCTGTATGTTATGTTTCAAGTAGGCTCCTTCCGATACTTTCATCCTGTAAAGGGATTTTGCAGATTCCCTTTCCCCATCCCTCCTTTATATTTTAATGTCCTCCCCCTTCTCCACAGATACACATGTTCTCGTAAAGATGTCTTTAAATTAGGAATCCAACATCGAATCAAAACATCAATGATTTATATCGCATGATCAAGAACGGATGAGGGCGGGTACCTTCATCCGTTCTTGGTACAATGATATGATTAAAACATCGATGTTTCAATATTATCAAGGGTAAAACATGGATGTTTTGAAAACATCGAAATGTTTCAGTAATACTATTTTCAGTACAATATTCAAAGGCAAAAGCAACAATAAGTGAATATTTTATTCATTAAACAAAATACACTAATCCCCTAGTATATCGCGGTTAAAATTTCGCGAATTTTTATTTGGAACAATTTTTTTTTGCGAATTTTACCGATAACTGCAAACCTTACAGGGCTTGTCTAAAAAGTAAACCGTCTAAATTCATTGTTCTAAATACTACACTCAAACAGACGACTGTTGGAAGTCCCGTTAGCTCTATCGATATCAGCGGCAATGATATCGAAAATTTTTTAGAAAACGCACTAACAAACCACTTATAAAAGGCTGCAATATTCTATTATATAAGGGTCGTACAAATGAAAACGAAAATTTATGTGGGGAATAAAAAAAAAGAAAAGATAACGTGTAGGATCTTAAGTTTTTGTTTTCAACAACTGCGAAACCCTAAGTGCAAATTGAACAATAGGTTGAAAGTGTTGCATCACGTGAGAAAGAACGATCGTTCGTGCTTCGAAGCTCTGCGAGTGATTGCTTCGTCCAAACAATCAATCGCAAAGAGCATGAGGAAGGTGATGTTGACAGTTGTTTTTTGATCGCAAAGGCCCAATTTTACTGGACTTTCTTGAAAAAGGCACCACAGTTAACGCAGCACAATATAGGGAAACATAGGAGTGCTTCTTCTCCACGACAACGTGCGTCCTCACATCTCGAAAGCAATGGTAGACCTCATCAAAAAGTTCAACTGGGAAGCAATGTAGCATCCACCTTACAGCCCTAACTTATCCCCATGTCACTTTCACGTGTTTGGGGATCTCAAGAAACATCTGAAAGGCCGCAGGTTTCAGTCGGACGATGAAGTGAAGGAAGAGGTTTTGGAATGGTTCCACATATAGCAGCCGAAAGACTTCTTCCATAAAGGAATTACACGCCTTATTACACAGTGGGATAAATGCCTTAACGCATTTGGAGAGTAGTCTTAAATTCCTTGTATACACTTTGGATAAAACAATTTTAGTTTTCATTTGTATGACCCTTATACAAATATAAAAATTTTGATTAACAATGTCTAATTATTTTTTTTTAATTTGCTGAATATCCCAACAGTTTCACTTTCGCAAATAACGCGACACCATTTTTGTTGCTGAAATTTTGTTTGGAGCCGGAACTTCGGTCTCTAAATTTGCGGACGAACAAAAGTTCATTTCGCTGTATGCTTGAAAATGTTTTCTGGGTGTGCTTAAAGAGTATGAGAGGATTACTCAGGCTTAAACAATTCGTTTTTGGGTGCGGAGTCAGTTTATCGCAGATTTTCATGGAACGTAACCCCTGTGATAAACATGGGATTACTGAAATTACTAGTACATGTACATAGATTTTTTTATTTGTTTTAAAGATCCCGTATATTTACAAACAACTAAGACCCAATATTTTTGAAAAGATACATTTAAAACAAATTTGCTTAACTGACACAGAAGGATCAGTCGAAAAGAATCTAGAAATGCTGGGCCCAATTTCTGGTGTCTTAAGTTAGCCTCGTGTTTACTTCCTGGTTTTATATTGCGCATTCTCCCATATTCGAAATGCTAAATGAATGTTGGCATACACAACAATAGGCTTTGCTATTATCAGTGTGGAGATCAGACAACCATTCAGAATATTCCAGCTTTTCAAGCCAAATTTTTTGGAATTTTGTTTTCCCCATCCGAATAAAACTGGACAACTGGAAAACTGAATGAATGATAAAATTGAATTTGAAACTGAATCACATCCATTTATATCTCGGGACGCGGATGTCGTAAGCCAAGGAAATTCGACTTCACCCACGTGTTTATATCTCGCGTATGTTAGAGCGGACCATCTTCCTTCATGGGGGGAGGGCAGTGTTTTTAATAGCTTTTATTAACTTTGCTGTGTTAGTTGTTTGGGTAAAATCTTGTAATCAATATTAAACCAACTTTCCGACAAGCTAGGGAGCTGCAATTTGACACACTTATGCAGAATCGATGACAATTTATGATAAAGAAAAAAATTTTCAAATCGGTTCATTGGTTCGCGTTCTAATGGTACTAACTCATTACTACGAATTGATTGTTGTAACAATTGGACATTTCGTTATGGCGAGAGTAAATGTATCTATTGTTTATTGTTGCAAAATTAAGCTGTATTGTTGCCACTAAATAAAACATTATAAAAGCTTGGTTTGATAAAACCTTTTTCCTCTTAACTTGTTAATACCTGATACCAGCAATGCTTACTTGCGTTTTTCTTTCCTAAACAAAATGTGAACAAGTTTTTCCAGTATATAAAAAAATTCCAGTGAAAAAATCTAATTTATACTCTTTTTCCAGGTTTTCCAGGCATGGAAAAACTTTTAATGAAATTCCAGGCTTCTCAAGGAATTCAAGGCTGCGTATGAACCCTGCACAGGTAAAAAGCGTTTCAAAAAAGGTAGCATTAAGGAACAGGTTGTGCACCATATTTATTTGTCAACGCATGTAGCATTGCCTTTTTTATTGCTTTTTTTTAAATAATAAATATCAAATTAACTCAAATCATTGTTGATGTTCATTTGAAAGAATTTTAATTGTTGTGCTGTTGATGTTTATTTGAAAGCATTAGAAAACCATCTAACTAATACTCTGCAGCTTTTGAAAGTCAACAAACTGTTTTCAGAAACTGAAGGTCCCCAAGTATAATATAGTATCTTTAATGTACTTATACATTATTCCATAGAAACAACTGCTTAAAAATATTTCTATAATTACTAGTTAAGCATTTTATGTATTTTTCGTCGTTTTCTAAGCTATTTTAAGGTTTTTTTCATACGTTTTGAAAGTAATATTTTTAGTTAAAAATAAAATAAATACCAATTTTGAATTTTTTGATTTTTATTTATTTTTTTAAAATTTTGTTAACACTCTTTCTTTAGTAACAAAAAAAGTTATCGATTTTTGGTCCCAAACAGACCTTAATTTTCCACAGTGGGACAGGGGAGAGACGCAGAGATAGGGAGGGACAATTTAGCTTAAATATAAATATTATATTTAGATAATAATTCGATAGATATATTAAAATATACCTTTAGATGTGCTTTAAATATTATTACGAGAAATTTTCAAAGTTATCATTGCGGTGAAATGAATCAAGAGTGTCAGAAATGTCATGCAAAAGATTTTGGATATTTATTGTGTTATCTATTTTTTCATTTTTCAAAATTTATTAATAAGCAAGATTGAGGCTATATATATGTGTTTTTCTCAGAAATGTCATCGAATTTCGATCATTGGGGGATCCTAGTTATATTAATCGATTGCCAAAAAGCTCACCACACATTAATTTATTATTTCAGTAATCTTCGTGAATTTGCTGGCACTGCCATCATGTAAAAAGATGGCAGAGCTGCCGAGTGATACGTTGCATTCGTGAGGAGGTATGTAACGCGGTGCTTTATAATTTTAAATAAAAATAGTATTCATGGATGCTACCACATCTTATAAATTATAATTGTACAGCAAAATTAAGGTTATGTGCTTAATACCACTGCTCTAACTGCAATTCTTTGGCACCTACCAATAGGAAGCTGGATGTTTTAGTTTTTATTGCGCCGCCAGAGTGTGCCACTGCTTTATCCGGTAAGGTTAAGTTATCGCGACAATGCGGTATATGTGGTGTGTTCCACAATCCTCGGCAACTTCTAAAAATAATAAAGGATTGAAATTTTATTCCTTTACAAAAAATGGGATTGTAAGTAAGCAGTGGATTCAAAAAATCAAATCTGGAAAGAAAATTTCAAATCACATGAAATTATGCAGTCTTCATTTTTCTCCTGAAGAATATACAGTCACGTCTCAGGATAAATAATAGCGTTTTCTTTAAATTTAGTGTTTTATTAATTTGTGTTAATCATAAATTTATGTTAATTTAAAAATTTAACATTTTATTAATTAAACACCTACACAATTACAAAATTTGAAAGATTAAATTAATGAAATAAAACTAAAATAAAATTAAAAAGTTTTAAAACATGATCAAACCTTTAATTATTATACAAATTGTATTTTTTGTACTTTTATTAGATTACAAAAAAAAATTACCTAAAAATTTAATAACTTCCAATTTTTTTTTAAGATCGAAAAATACTGAATCCTGGTAGCAAATCTCCCAAAGAGGCACATAGGATTTTAAATCAGGACAATACGCTCACTAAAACTTATAATATTTGTAGCTCTGATAATAATAATAGCAGTAGTGATAGTAATTTTACTGTTCTGATGTTAGTAAAAATTATAAGGTAAACGTTTTCCAATATCACATTTGTAAGTAGTAAAAATTGTTTCCCTATGCAGCGATCTATTTTTATTATTTGTATATATTCTTAAATATTTATCCCTTATTCAGGTTGATTCAGCACAGAAGTATAATAGGAAAGAGGGATTTCATTTTAAGAGGGGGTCCATGGCATATTTAAATTATGGACTATAAGAATATTTAATGCTCTGAAACACATTGATTTCTTTAATATGTTAAAATTTAACTCTGCTTTTCTTCCACCCACTTTGGCACCAAGGACTCTCAGCCCAACTTTATTTAATCTTTATTCATTTTTCCCACTTTAAAAATATACAAAATATGCTTAGAACATTAAAATATTTTTAGAATAGATACATACATTTGTTCTATTTTCGACAACGACTTCTAAATAAGTCGAATATTTGTAGAATTTAAGCACGATCAAACTTTCGTGTGTTTCTTTCGCGCTCTGAAACAACCGGATGTTGCTGAATCCATAACCAGTTGCGCGCTCTGGTGACAACTGCAAATCCATAATATCCAACCTCCTATAACGATTTTGCTTCTTCCCTTACCGCCATGATTTTTTCACATCCATATTGAACGAAGTGCCACCACCACTGTTAAACGCTATCGTTTCCAAGGTTATGCTTGTGCACAAAAAAAGTGTGTTGAACAACTAAGTGTACTTTCCTTTCCTTGTTGTTTTTAAAAATGAACAGTTGCACTTTATATCAGTAGCATTTAAAACAATTCAAAGTAATAAAAACTTTATTCAATTTCTTTATCCATGACTTTCCCAAGTTTGCCAAGTGTAATCTTTACTTGTTTGCTGACGACGGGTCCATCATGACCTGGGCACGAAACCCAGCACATGTCATCACTCAACTCCAAAAAGCTTAATACCATTAATAACATTTTCTTCTAATAACATAAAATAATTTTAGATTTCATCATCATTAAGATATTCTTCCCACATGTCATCCATCTTTTGGGGTATTTAATGCATTTGAAATGCAGTACTTTTAAAAAGGTCTATGACAATTCGATGGAAATGCAAATTCGGTCGAAATTATAAATCGAAAAGAATTTTAGATATTTAACTCTGCGTTTGTTTATAATCAATACATCTTTATTGCAATCACAAAACAGTTTGCTTCATCCATTTTATGTCGAAGCAACTTTTATGTGGGAATCTTTTATTTATTATTTATTAGTTTATAAATAAATGAGATTATTTCCTTCTTTTTGACCAACACACAGTGTTGTCAGGTTACAAACTTCAGTTTATGCACATTTTCAGACAGTTAAGATGCCAGATTAACTATCAGACGGAAAATCTATCAATACGAGGGGCGGTCATAAAAGTCATTCCAACCAACATGAAAGAACGATCACTTTTGAAAATACATGGTGCTACTGGGAAGCGACATCCCTCAAGTGATGGACGATAAAAAGCTGCGTTTGGTGCGGTACTGCTAAACACTACTAGAGCCTTGAACGCAACATTGCACAGCAGTCAGACAGTTGGAGGTTTGAACAGTGATAAGGTTCCTGCATTTGAAGTGGAACAAAACATTCATCTATAGTGACAAGCCACTCGAAAAAATGCCCAGGTCAACGGAACGCTGGCTCAAAAGCTCGGAACCTGCAGGAAACTTATCACGGCTCACACTATGACGGACTGCACCATGTTGCTTTCATCGTTCTGGTGGCGTTTGGCAGTACTGCGCCAAACGCTGCTTTGTATCTTCCGACACTCGAGGGATTCGCTTACCAGTGACACCGCACAATTTCAAAGCCAATCATGTTGATTGTAATGACTTTATGACTGCCCCTTGTAACTGCTTCCAAAATAGCATTTGCAGAGAGTGCCGCCCTTTTTATACCATCTGAAAATGTGCATAAACTGATGTCTGTGAAATGACACCATCTGTTGGTCAAAAACCAAACAATTCTATCATTAATTTTTTTTCCTGAAAAAGAAATCAGACTTCATTTCAATCATTTCTGTGAAAACATCTCCTTATCTGCATTCATGTGCGAATTATTGAGTTTTAAAGTATTTTGGAACACTATAAGAAATAAGGATAAACTAATCTAGGATGAAAGAGCAACAGGTGAATTAAACCATTTGATAAGAAGATAAATAAGGAAAAGTGCTGAAGGAAAGATTGTTCCAGGTCAAATCAACAATTTTTATAACAAAATTTACCTCACCACTTCAGATTTTCAAGCAATTTTGCATGTGTACTTTTCATATAAACTTGGAAAAATAACAAATTTCATTGAGATATGTCAACTCGTTTTTGAATTACAGCTATGTAGTTTTCAAAAATTTGCCTAAAAACACAAACAGAAATATTTTAAATTTGAGCTTTAGAGCTGGAAGAAGTGACATTTTACACTATCAGTGTTCTCCCCAGAAAATTTTATCAGATGGGCGACCAAAAATTAAAAATAAAAACAAATAAAATATTAGGCAGTGTTGTGCAGTTTTTCGTGTATTCTATAGCCGGGCAGACGCCAAAATCAGCCGGGCGGCGCGCCCGTTAAAAAGGGCCTGGGGAGAACCCTGACTATTTTTCTTGCTCTTTCCTGTTATACAACATGCTATAGGCTAATATCAAAATCAAAACATTTTGATTTTAACTGACCTGCACTTGTTTTCATACACAGATGTTGGCATTTCTGAAACTGCTACATTATGTCAGTGTGCAAGTCATTGTAAGATCAGTAAGAATTGAGCTTCAATTTTATATTTAATCTACTTTATTTATTTTTTGTTGGAGGTACTCTATCATGTGAATATACATTTGTCTTTACACAACAAGGCATCTATAAATAACAGTGTATTTATAAATATAAAATAAATTATAAAAATAATGTATGCCTATACCACAAAAAGACAATTGTAGAAAATATTAAAAATCAGACAACTTGAAAAATGTGCCTGACAGAGAAAAACTGAAACCAGATTTGCATTGCTCATACCAAAATCCTTCAGGAACACTTATTTCCATCCGGGAAAAATAACCCTCATGGAACAGTGTTATCAAACTGTGATGTATTAATATGTCACGTACAAATTTGCAAGGTCACATACAAATTTATGCATATGATTTATTTTTCTAATACTGTATACCATTTTATCATCCAATGTTGTTCAATGAAATTTTTGGTCAACGAATCAGTGAAGTAATTTATTTATCATCTTAATTATGCCAAGAGTTTATGCTTCCAATTGAACCAATCTTTCTGTTTTACAATTTTAATCCAGTTTATTTGAATTTATTAGAATATAACTTGCTTCAGTGGTCTATTGCACAGGATTTTCCATTAGATTTTTTTTCTTTTTTCTTCTTCTTTAAAGAGAAGGGGAGACAACCAGACACTTGGAATGTGTTTCCATAGCAACGAAGAAATTCGCCGACAACGGAAAAAAAGAGAGAGGAGAGCAGAGCAGCGATCGTTAAGCATTGGAGGGAAACAAAGGGGCAAATGAAAAGGCTGTTTATAAATAATTTAAAGCGGAAATCTTGAGTGCAATCAGACTATTGGAGGAAGCTGTTCCCACATAAAAAAAGGGGGGGGGGGGGAATTTTATCTTATAAAAGGACTGAGAACATCAAAACCAGAACCATTTTGTCAGAAGCATTACCCAGTAGCCATTAGTTATGAGCCATTAATTTGAAGCCCTTGGTCAAGAGCCTTTAGTCAGAAGCCATTAATCAGTGAGCTATGGACGATAAGTGTCAGCCAATGCACTATGAGAAACTGAGATTGAGAGATACAGAAAGAGTATCACTCTGTGTGTAAACTCAACAAATGAGAAAGCACAAGTCAAGGTGCGATCTCAGCAGCAGTGAATGAGCCACGACCAAAACGGAGGGGAAGCAACAAATGAAACGGATCGCAGAAGAAGTGGTTGCGGTGCAGCTTAGGAGCACGAGGCATCAGTACGACTACAATCTGGCTGGGTGATTCGAGAAGCCGTGATACTGCAGGATCAAGCAGTTGGCGGGTGAATCAAGGCTTACAGAGTGGTTGGCGACATCGATTGCAAGCGGTTCACACAGAAGAGCAGATAAGTACTTTTTATGGGCCTCAATGTATGAATGCGTGAGATCTCAATAGACACGAGCATTTTTGAATTTGTTTTTGTGGCAATTATAAAAGGGGAAATATTAAGACTAAGAATTATGAACGTTAGTTTTAAGAACGGAACAGCCTCAATGGTTTAACATAACGATTTATTGAATGATTTCTTATTCAAGATAATTTTTATCAAAATCTGTTACTCTACCAGACATTTACAAACTTGTTTCACTGAATAAAAATTTACATTTTATATTGCAACTTGCTTATTCAAGTCATTTGCATGACTAAAACGTTATTGGGATTTAACTTGACTTATGTAACTTGATTTATTTCACTGCCTGGGTTTAAAGGGTTATTGCAGACACAACACAGGGGAATCATATTTTAGAACACTATATCGCATTTTTGGCCGGAGATTATGGGAAAAAGATAATCTCGATTAATGATAGATCAGGAATAATTTAATTTAGCATAATAACATATTGGCTCGAGTATAAGCCGACCCTTAAATTTTCATGGCGTTTTGGAGGATTAAAAATTTATGTGAAAACAAGTTTAGGTATTAAATAAAATTAATAAAACAACTCCACGATTAATTCAATAAACATTTTGTTTTGGGGAAAAAAAAAAAGAGGAGTGGTGAATATTACTTATACAAAAATTATAGTATTGTAAATATTTACCAAAAGTATAAAACACAAATATTAAAAAAACAAAATCAGTCTAATTATTCCCTCAAAGTTGTGACTAAAAGTTCATTTGATTTTTTTTTTTTTTTTTTTTTTAAATTCAGATTCCTCCGATTCCTTTCTGAATATTAACTCGTGACGAACTTGCATTCGTCAAGCTAAACCCTCCATTCAATACCATGACAAACATGCGTTCGTCATTTTCAGCTATTAATTCTATTAACCAAATGAAAACGTGGTTTTTCAGGAATGAAACAATAAAATCATTTGGAACAGTTAATTTTTTTATGGGCCCATTTTCCTGTCGATAGATGGAACCAATGCTTTTATTTATGATTGCTTATTTCAACACTATTGTACATCATATTTGCACCGTTTTACCATTGTTTTTGCTCCTTTTTTGTAAAAAATGGATGATTAAGATTATGCTGATGCAAGTAGTGATGCCGAAGATCCTGATTTTGAAATATATACAGATTCTGAAACAGAAATATTCTTATAAAATTGTACATAACGAATGCACGTTTGTCATTGGTTTGTCAGATAGTACATAAAATCTGGTCCTGGGAGTATCCTTCAAAATTTAAGCTGGTCATGAAGAGGTAAAAAGTTTGTCCATCTTTGGTCGGGTTCTTGATCTGAATTTATTACTGTATCATCTCTACATAATAAATAAATGGTTTTTCCATAGTTTGAGAATTTATATTAAATTCACACAGAATCACGGCCGCCCATCGCCAATGTTCGCCACACCGGCTTTCGTGACATTTTTTTTTCCATTATGATTTTCTTAATAAATAAACTGTATTTGGTCTCAATCATTTGCCATATCATTTTTATAATTATCTAAAATAAAGGTAAACGTCAAAAGAAGAGAATGCAACACCGCAACAGGGATGGATGACGGGAGGGGGGTTAACAGTTTCTCACAGAAAGCTAGGGAGCAACTCTCAAAATTTATCGATGAAATTAACCTCTTCCATGCTTTTATTCAGTTTAGAAAAAATTTAGGATATCCTGCAAGATTATTTCAATCATTGGGATTTCGATAATTTCTAATCATTTAACGATAATCTTGTCCCTAATACAAAGTAGTTCCCAAAGTGTATTCATGCGCATCTCTCTCAGTAATAAAATATCACGTCCCTTAAGTGATAAATGATTTAGGAAACGTGCATGAAACCCAAAGTAAAAATTAGCTTTAAAAATTAACTTTAGTTAAATTCTTCATGCATACTTAGGCATACTGCAATTTATCCGTACTCAAAAAATAAAAGTTCGCGAAAAAAGTTCTGTCTGAACGGCTCTCCCAAAAGCTACATTTTGCTGTCTATCTTAAATTAACATAATTTGATTGATTATCTTTTTGAAATGATATGTAATTGATTTTACAATGGGAGGTTAAATAGGAGCAGTGCTGCTACTAAAATTGACAGAGGGCAGGTTGTCAACTGCAGCAAGAAGGCATATCAAGCAGTGTCAAGCATCTCATGGTCATAAGTAGTCAAATTCTGCCCTCCCCCTCTAAGTTGATCACGTGGTTTGTCACTCATAAAGAAAAAATATTCTGGGTCATCACAGCCAAACAATTCTTTTATAAAGAAAAAATATTCTTTTAAAGAGGACTCTGTACATGTCGAATTTATTGACTTTTGTTCGCTGGAACATTAGAAATGAATTAGAGCATGAATACAATAAGAATTTCTATATTTTTATAATAACACTAGGTCATTCCAGTTTAGAAAAACAAATTCCTTGTTTATTTGAATTTACCCGCCACCACCCACAATACGTTTGCATATTCAAATTTTGACAATAATTGAAAATTAAATACTACTGGAAAAATAATGAACTGGCGAACTCTGATCTAATTTTATTTTAATTATATAATTAATATCTAGTCCCAATTGGGTCTATGTAATTTTTTATATTGTGTGTGTGCGCGTTTGTGTAAAAAGTATTAAAAATTTAAAGATTTATCAATATATATTATGGATTAAATTTGATGTTTATTTCAGCGAAAATTTAAGAAGTCCTTTCCTGGTTGAATGCTCTGTCGAATATTGACAGATTATTTTCAGTTCTTATTTATAATTATTCATGATATGGACACGACATAAGCGAAAACTTATATACAAAACTTTTATACATTTATATATCTGCAATACATCATTTAACAAATTTTAAAAAATTAACAAAATGTTATAAAAATACGTTAAGTTGGGAACACAGATCCCAACTGAAAATTAAAAAACAAACACTAAAATTAAAAATTTATTCATTTTTATTTAAATTAAAAAAAAAAAAAAACGACTTTAGTGAAAACTTACCGTATATATGAAAACACAAATATATAAAAATTTACATTTCATTAAGAGAAAACAATGAGATTTCATACTAAATCTCCATAGTGGTATTGGCTGGCCTGCATGCTTTGATCAGTGCGATCAGGTTTTAGTTGCACCCAAAGGAAACGCATGCGCACAAACAGTCTCCATTGGGAACCGTTCTTTCAAACATGCGCCAGTGGGGCAGGGCTAAGCCTAATTGTCTGCTTTCTGTTGTATAAAATCAGGCGGAAGGATACATGGAAGAGCAAGAGCAAATTGATAAGCACGATTTTCGCAGAAAAGCACTGTTTTTGGGAACGAGCGCACTACTCTCGTGACAGGGCGCAATAACACTCGCGGTAGGGCGCAGCACCCTCCTAAAATAGGTTAGCGGGAGCACCGAGGAGGTAGCTGGATGAGACGTTTTTTTAATGGCGTCGGGTTTGGCAGGGAGTTATTTGAGTCGGTCTCGAATCTAAGCAGAGGCTTAGTTTTCGACTTCATTTTTTGGGATAAAAAGATTGGCTTATATTCGAGCCAATACGGTAATATCACAGAAAACAGTGATTGGATTAATTAATTGGATAAGATATTAGCACAAGCCATTTCGATAAACTAATTTTAAGACACTTTATCATAAAAATAGACTGTTGACCTTTGTTCGAGTCAGAGTGGAAATCAATCACTGGTGTTTGATACTTTCTCCTGATTCTTCAATAGAATAAGGAGACGTTAGAGAGAGAGAGTAATCCTTAATGTTTTAATGCTAATCCTAATTGTTTGTAAACTTCCACATTGTAATATTTTTAGGTAAACAAATTAGAAAGAGTTTATAAATATTACTTTGGTCATTTTAATTCATTTAATGTACACTGTGGAAAGGAAAATTTATAGAAATGTGCGTAGTGCAAAAGCGTGGAGCAACGAATGGAGTAACTTAAGTGATAGCAGCCAATTCTGATTGGTTCGTTTTGTTGGTCTTCTTTTAAGAAAGAGTATAATTGGATAGGCTATTCGGATAAGCAAATGATCAAACAGTTAATAAAGCCATGTTGACTGAAGTTGTTAAAGCAAAACGAATCAATCACAGTCACAGATACCCATTTTCCATCCAGTTAGCCAATCGAGATAGTACGAGGGTTGGTGCAACGTTTCCCGGTAAAAGGATTTAACCGATCATTAACAACCGAAAGTTAAAGAGTTCTTATAACTGACGTTCTTGCAACCGGCCATTAGTCGGTTTCTATTTTTTAAGGCATATTTTCAGGATAAAATTCCAACCAATATTTGCATTTATATAGTAAGCTTATTTTGGGCCCTTTATACCTGTAACAAATGATTATGATGGTTTTTATAATCAAAAATAAGAGAGAGTGAGGGACTCTGTATTCAACGGATTAAGTTTAGCTCTAAACTTACAAGGGAACTACATGAGCATATACCTCATAGATTCACACAAAACTGAAATATGTTACTCATCTAAAGCTACTATTAATGCTTGCAAAATAAGAAAATGCCGAATTTTGTTTCTTTCAAAAAAGTGACATACCGTATAGCCTCACAAAGACTCTATTGTTAAAGCAGTGAGTGTATATTAATGTGCTCTCAAGTTCTTTCTTCCACTACTCAACAATACGCACGAATCCACTTCATCTGAAAGCAATGCTATCGCTTCCAAAGTATGCTTGCATGCACAAAAAAAAAAAAAAAGCATCATACAACGACGTGTACATGCCATGTTGGAAAAACAATTCTCATTTCATCTTCATCACAGATATTTTCTGGAGAAAAATCTTCCATAAACATCTACATATAAAGTACTTTTCATGATAATCAAACATTTTCCACATCCACTGAATTGGCTTCCCCGTACAAAGAAATAAATTTTTTACAAAAAGAAACAAATAAATTAACTTTGAATCAGCATAGTCAACCATTAGAGCAATCTAATGTTGGTTGGTTGGTTTGTTTGGTATTAACGTCCTTTTCAACTGCCATGGTCATTTCAGGATGGCATTATAGAGAACGCAAATTTTGCCTCGCAAGGGTTCTTTAACGTGCAGCCGGCAAACGACTACACGGGACCAACGCCTTTACTTCCCTTCCGAATGAAGTGCGTGATCTCAGGATTTTCCCCCTGAAAAAATCCTTGTCGTCCTCGGCTGGAGTCGAACCCGCGTCCTCGGGCATCAGAGGCGATCACGCAACCCATGAGCCACCAAGGCCGATAGAGCAATCTAAACAATCGATGTTTAACAGTTTTGCTAAATCGTTAGCCCTTTTCCATAAAAAATTCTTATTACATAGGTAGAGTGAATCATTTTTAAAAATTCAATGTTCTAATAACTACGTGTGTTATGGTTATGTGCATCAATTTTGTATTTATTCATAGTTTTTTTTTTTTTCATGGTCTTCATGTTCTATTCATCATAAATCTCAGAAATGATTGGCTAGGCAGTTATACTGTACCTCATGTTTAAACATTACTATGGACATCGGCATAGGCCTAATGCTTTGAAAATTTCGTTAGTGAAATATAGGGAGTGCAAGTGTGACGTCAGTCCTTGGAATTCTTCAGTCACGTGACTCGATTTGGTTCCAAACAAGTCTTCTCGCTTCGGGATTTAACATGGTTCCAACGTAGGGATGGAATAAAATCGCTTTCTATAAGCCCAGTGTTGATAACACATTTAAGATGTGAAATTGTTTAGTTCCTCACTGCTCAAGAAGGAGCCAAAACAGCGATTTAGACATCTATCGTTTTCCCAAAGAAAGAAAGATCCGCGAACAATGGCGTTATTTTGCTAAGTGATTAAAAGTGATTAAAAAGCGTTCTAATATTAATGTATAAATTATATAATGGGATTAAATGTCTTAATAATAGTATCAATTACACAAATTAACATAATAATTTAAGAGATGTCATTTTTACTGGCTGCCCGTTTCAACGTTACTAGTACGTATATTGCGTGGTTCCAATGTTTGGAACCAGCGATCCCATTTCCTAGGCTCTCGGCCCGTTCATCGCGCAAATGACGTCAGCTGTGACGTGGTCACTTGCACTCCCTATTGCCAATGTTAGCAGGACTAATTACATTTTAAGAGAAGTCAATTTTATATTACAATAAAAGGGTGTGGCCAGGACAGAGAAAAAAAATGTTAAAGTTCATTAAACTGAGATTTCGCTGTATTTATTTATTTTGGGTTACCTGTTTTTTAATGGAGATCCATTTAGTTTACCATGAGCTTCTACAAGGTTATCTGGTGCAGTAAACACAAAATTTGGTGGAGCAAAACTCTGCTTCGATTTTGCTACAAGAGAAGAAAAAAAGAATTAAAAAAGGCTCAGACACCCTGTTATCATTTTCTAAATTATTGCAGTTATTATTCATAGTATTTATTAAATAAAAAAGATATTGCAATAGCTACCAAAAATCCTTTAAATATGACCTCCTACTGAATAAGATTTAATAATTTATTTAGCCCACAAAAAAAAAAGCCACATTGCAGTTGACTTTGATTCTTGAAAAGTAAGAAGTAACTGTTATCAGAATTGCCTGTATAGGAAGGAAAAGCCTCTTACAAAAAAACCCAAAAAAACAAGCAGTGATCTGATGAAGTAGAGGTAAGAATTCAGAGACGTTGGTTAACAAAATCTGAACACCATCAATCATTCCATTATTACAAAATGCAAAACAAACTACAATAAAAATATAAAACGATGAAATTGTCCCATCGTTTCACAAGCCCCTCAAAACGAGCAGCATAAACATTTGGGCTGGTGTCTGAATCAGTAGGGCATATTGCTTACCATATTCCAGCAGCAAAAAAAAACTGTAAATGCTGACTCCAACTGTAACATCCTCATGAAATTTTGTAATGACATTCAACAGAAGCAACAGGAACTCATCAAAGGCATGCTGTTATTGCATGGTAACGCACGTCCTCATATTGCAAGCAAGACAAGAAAAAAAAATGCACATGTCTTTTATGTTTTAAATAAAATATTCTGTAATGAAATAAATATTTATTGTGCAACTTTTAACTGAAATAAAATTGATGCAGATTTGATAATCTAATAATTTAAAATGCCAGATATGGGCAAATTCTTAACTTTTAAAAATAAAAACCACAATAACTTGCAAATGGCTCACCGGAGTCAATCATGTTATTTACAAAAATTATTCACCTCAGTGAGAGGACCAACCAAAATCGAAGGGAAGCTCTAATCCACAAGGAGATTTGAAATACTAGATACGTATTTCGGCTACCAAGTAGCTATCTTCAGCGATGCGAGACATATAGAAAGCAAAGCCTTAATGCTAGAGAATATACAGGGTGTCTCAGAATTCATTGTACAAATTTCTAGGGGAATTAATATGGGTAATTATAAGCAAAAAAGTTCATATGAACATAGGTCCAAATTTGAACGATAACTGAGACACCGGGTGATTCAGTCAATTTCTGACCATTTCACTAGAATGACGTGCATTAGGGATAAACAATTGAAAGAATACGAGCGCCATAGCGAATTTCTAAATAGTTGGAGTTTGTATTGTTGCAACGGCGCTGCATGAAAATCGTATTGTTGAAAAATGGCACCCGCTTTATCAACAGAGCAGAAATGCAAGGTTGTCGAATGGTATTTCGAGACAAAATCACCTGTAACCGTGCAAAGAAAGTTCCGGAAGGAGTATAAGTGTAGAGACGCACCAGGCAGGCTAGCAATCATGGATATTGTCAAGCAATTTCGTGCCACTGGATGCGTTAAAGGCAAGAAAAAAGGCGGAAGCGAAGCTCGTGTTCGAACGGCCGAAGTTGTCGAAAATGTTCGCACAAGGTTGGTCGATTCCCCTACCAAAAAATCTGTTCGCCGCCTATCCATTGAAGAAGAGCGGTCGTATACCACGACGTGGCGAATTTTGAGAAAGGATTTACACCTGTTGCCGTATAAGATCGATGTTTATCAGGAGTTAACAGACACTGGAAGACAGAAGCAACAACAATTTGCGATGAGTTTGGAGCAGAAATGGAAGCCAATCAGGACATTGTGGACAACCTGTGGGTGTCAGATGAGGCCTTCTTCCATCTGTCAGGTGACATTAATAAACACAACGTTCGTTTTTGGGGTTCCCAGCACCCTCATGAAATCCATAAGTCACCTCTTCATCCACGAAAGATTATGGCTTGGTGCGCGATTTCCAAAAGAGGCATCATTCGTCCATTCTTTTTTTAGGGCATCGTAACGCCACAGGCTTACCTTAACATGTTGAAAACATTCTTCATCCCCGAGCTGCGAAGGAGGCATATACCGCTTCGACATCAATAGTTTCAACAGGATGAGGCTAGGGCTAATGAAGTGCTAGACTTTCTCAATCAGAAATTCGGAAATCGTGTCATTTCAAACAGGTTTCCAGATCGATTCGGAGGTGGCTTTCTTTGGGCCCCCTACGAGTCTTGACATAAACCCATGTGATTTGTATCTCTGAAGGTTCCTTAAAGACAGTGTGTTCACTACAGCAACGAGAACCCTAGACCAGCTGCGACAAAGCATCGTTGACTGCTGCACCCTTGCGGATGCAGAAATCCTGGATAGAGTTATGAACAACTTCACCATTCGGCTGCGAGCAGTTCAAAACGTTCGTGGTGGCCACATTGAGCACATCATCACGACTTTTCCATGGGAATAAAAATTCCGAACTGCCTAAAATATCATACTGAAATGATAAGTTTGTAAACATTAATGGGTCAATAAATCATAGTACTGAAATGGTCAGAAATTGACTGAATCACTCTGTAAGAACAGAAATAAAAATGCCGCCACCAAGATCAACAAGTTAATAACTCAGTTTCTGTAAAGCCTAGATTAATGAAATTTGGAGGAATAACAGGGTACATAAGACTGTGTATACCGGTAAAATTTGATCGAATTCCAACAAGAAGTTTCAGAGTTACTCATTCAACATCATAACACGTGCTCACTTGTTACAATTTTGACTGTGTAACTCGGAAACTTCTCGTTGGAATTCGATCAAATTTTAACGGTATACACAGTCTTATGTACCCTGTTATTCCCCCAAATTTCATTAATCTAGGCTTCACAGAACCTGAGTTATTAACTTGTTGATCTTGGTGGCAGCATTTTTATTTCTGTTCATATCTCAGTTATCGTTCAAATTCGGACCCATGTTCATATGAATGTTTTTGCTTAGAATCACCCATACTAACTCCCCTGGAAGTTTGTACAATGAATTCTGAGACACCCTGTATAGACAAGGTTTGGGGGAGGGGCAATTGATTGTTAGTGGGTTTTCGATAAATGTCAGTTTATGAGTTATTTTTGGTAACTGCCAATGATAGGTTAGAGTTCGACATTAATCGAAAACCCACTAACAATCATCGCTATATCATGAATGATTCAGTTTATTGTCCTAGCCATAAACATGCTGCCTTCCACGCTACGATCCACTGCCTTCTTAATGTTCCTTTATCCGACCAAAGGTACCAAACTGAATTGTGTACCATTAAATCTACAGCAAGGTTAAATGGCTTTTCCGATAAAATTGTCGACAACTTACTCCGTAGGCATAAGCTTCTTTTATGTAGAAAGGATTCCACGAAATTAACTCCAGAGACCAAAAGCCCTAAATTTATTAGTACTGCCTATGATCTGCAATTAACTAAGGGCCTAAAAAAGATTTTTAGTGCTTGTAATTTGAAGATTGCATTCAAAAGTGGGAATACTTTGAAAGCACTCTTAGTAAATCCTAAAGATGCCATCCCACCTCTGGAAAAGTCTGGAATCTATCTATTTCAATGTCATTTTTGTGAGAAGAACTATGTTGGTCAGAGCTCCAGAAATATTATTCCAGAAAGTATGGCAGGTCGGACAGATCGAACATCGCCAAACATATTTTGGACACAGGTCATGGTATTAGTTCAGATAATTTTAAGTGAAACTCAGTATAATAAACATTCAAAATTTTAATAAAGTCAGCATAATATACAAAATTCTCACCTTTAGGTGCTATAGGTTTTAATATCTTTGTACCTTTTGTAGTGGTCTCCTGTTAAAAAAATAACATAGAAACAGCAAAAAACACAAATATTTAAAAATACGTTTTGTATATACATGTTTCATCAAAGCAAAATTATTTCAAAACAATACCAAAACAAAGCAAAATTTCAAATCTTTATTAGCCATTAATTACCTGCATAATTTTCTTTTCTTTTTTAGATGATAACTGGACTGTAGATTTTGATATCTTTTTCAGAGATGAAAGACTCTAAAAACAAAATCATTTGATGAATTAATTGTTTAAATTACTAATAATCTAATAGCAGATAAGAAAAATTAAATAATAAAAAAAGTTCTCAAAATCATATCAATAAAAGGATTACATGTACAAAAATCCCTAGCTTTATTGCTAATGTGTCCCAAACAAATAACCCACTAACAAGGGAATCCCACATAGTCTTTTTTTTTTGCGCGCAAGCACACCATGCAAACGATAGCGTTGTGCGGCAGCAGAGTGCTCCGGAAATGCAGAGTTCAACAAACATGGCGGTAAAATAGCAAGCAAAATCGTTAGCGGGGATTGCCAAAGAATTGCAGTCAGGGCGCTGTTATTAAGCATAAAACCTTAATTTTACTGTACAATTATTCGTCTCGAAATAATTTATGAGATAAGCCTCCATGAATACTATTTTTGTTTAAAATTACAAATCACTGCAACACATACCCCCTCACCAACGCAACGTATCTCTCGATGTTGCGCATGAAGCCAGCCCCGTGACGGAAAATTTACGAAGATTACCAAATTACCTAATAAAAGTGAAATAATAAATTAAGGAAATGGTTATTAATTACTATAGACATTTTTTACTGGAAGGTAATTAGCTAATTGTAATAATTTATTTTTAAAAACTAAGGCTGTTTAGAAACTTGAGAATCCATTCATTTTTCATCTGCTGCTGTCTATTTCATATGAAGTGAATTCGTGCTTATTGCTGAGTAGTGGAAGAAAGAAGTTCCGTTAAGCACATTAATACACACAGCTTTAACGAAGGAGTCCTTGTCTGGCTATGTGATCAAATTTTTTTGGTTTTCGCGGTTTACTTTGAAAGAAACAAAATTTCGCACTTTCTTATTTTGCAAGCATCTAATAGTAGCTTCAGATGAGTAACATATTTCAATTTGGTGGAAATCTGTGGCATACCAGGGTGTCTACAGGATTTCTGAAAGTCAATTTCGTGACTTTTTGGGGACTTTTTGGGGACTTTAAAAACAATTTCCTGACCTAATTTGATTATTTTTAACACACACAAAAAATACTTTTTAAAGTAATACTTCTATTGTTATTGTTATTCTTATTGCTAAAAGCCTAGAAAAATCAATTTAATGAAAACTAAATAACAAATAAAATAAGCTTTAATAAATTATTTCCTGAATTAAATTTTTAAAATTTAAATAAATCACAAGTCATCACAAGAAATGAATTCAATTTAATTCATGTTTACTAATTAAACACAATTCTTCATTTTCTTCTGAGTTAGTGCAATTTTTTTATCTAATTCTCCTATTTCATCCTTTGCTTGCTGCATTATTTCCAATTTTCTTTTCTTCATTTCTTTCAGCTGTTCTTTAGCAATTTTTTGCTTCTCTTCCTCAAGGCTTTCTT
>JAHWFO010026101.1:0-24485 GCA_023313115.1 Rhysida immarginata
TCGGGGGATGGAAGGTTTTTATAATTATTGATAACGGCTCAACTATTTTGAGTCTTAAATTTCCTATATTTAAACAGTTTTGTACGATAGCAGATGTAGTCAGTTTTATAATTTTTTCTTATAATTTTTTTGTTTATATTAAAACCTGTTGAAGTTAAAAAATAATTTCTAAGAATCTTTATATATCTCAATATTAGTTTTATTAAATATGCATTTAGAGATCATTAAAAATATATATGAATTGGATTTCTTTATAAAGAAAACAAAAGAACTAATTGCTCATAGCGCTTGTAGCATGATGTCGCGCTGTGATTAGGCTTCGGCCAATCGCAGTTAGGGAGAAGATAGAGTCTTACTATATAATAATGTAAACTTAATTTTTAGCGTCTGTTAGTTTTCATTTTCATATATTGGCCTTATGCCGTTTTATTATATTTATTTATAATTAAGCCCTTGCTCGAAGTCGTTATTATTACACAAGTTTTATTAATCTAATAGTAATTTTTCCAAATTTATAGCATTCATTGTTTAACCTGCGATCAGATGATATGAAATAAATTGTAAAAGACCCAACATAAAGCGATGCGAGCAGAGCACATTTGGCTGGATAGAGCAGAATTTTGAAATGCAGATTGTCGGCGTCATTCATAATATTCATCCTATCTCGTATTATCTGCTCGATGCGAAGAAAAAGATATTCAACATGTGGCATTGCTCTATGATGCGATGCGAATCCGCCATGTTAGTTCTTCGAAGGAACGATTAACGTATTTCCTTTCTCCAGACGCAATATGTACACATTGCGCCTGAGCGAAATCAAAATATTCCCAGTATTTATAAAAATTCGTTTTTGTTTTTATAATAAAGAATTCGCTAACATAGAAACTTTTTTACGTTTATACATATTAACATCACATTTATAGGGATTAATACCGTTTTTACACATGGATTGGTTTCGTGATCGCGGCGGGATACAGCTACAAAGGTAAGTTAACTTTATACAGAGTTGAGTGAAAGGCCAAAATCACCGCCATGTACAGTCAACCAAAGGAAATAATCCACACGAGTTTAATACTTAATATTACATTTCATGCTAATGTGTTGTTTTAATAGCTTTTTTTAATTATAATTATTTAAATTTAATAATTAATAATCTTAATAATGTTAACTCTAAATGTAATAATAAATTATTAAAAATAAATTAATATTGAAACGGTAAAACTTCAGTGCGGATTATTTCCCTTTGATGACTGTACTATTAGACTAACGTTCTAGCCCCCATATTCACCCGTGACATTCCCGATTTGTAAGGTACAAAGTTAAACGCAATGTGGATGCACCAAATCAAGCGGTCCAGTCACACCGCCGCGTCAATTCGCCTTTTCCTGGAAAGCATGAAGGAAAATACCGGAATCCGCTTCATTTCATTCAGCAACATACCCGTCGAGTCGCCGGACGCATCGCCTATGGATTTTTGTGGCTTTGGCCTACTTAAACGGTCTCTCGGAAAAAGATAATCGCGAACAGTGGAGGGTCTTTGAAAAGCTTGTAAAACATTATTGGTTTTGCGTTCCAGCCTCCTGCAGTGGAAACTGCGATGCAGGGCATAGCAGCGATGCACGACTACAAGACTGAACACATTCCATGGTAGCGAATGGAGATTCCCACCTTTTCTGTCCCTCTGTAACTTATTTCTAAAGATCCCTAACAACCCTCTGTATAAGGCCAAGAAAACTTTTACGGAGTGTTTTTATTAAAACTTAAGTGTATACATTGAAATATTTATTAAGTAGCGGAAGAATGGAGCTACTTATTGTTTTCACAATGTCCGTCCGTCTGTCCGTCCGTCCGCCTGTCCCCTTCATAATTTCTGCATTTTTTGAGGTAGAAGGATGAAATTCGGAAAATAGCTTACAATGGGCATGTGCACCTTCACTATTTAGTTTGGTTTTGGTTGGCCCACTGGGGACGGAGTTTCGGGGGCGGAAATTAGAGGGGACCAAAAGGTCTACGCGTATTTATGAATATAAAGGAATGAAATTCGGTATGCAGGTTCCACTAAGCAAGATCAATATCACTGTAAAGTTTGAGCCAAATTGTCTCAATAGGGTCGGAATTGTGGGGGTGGCAATCACTTGGTCTTTAGAACTTTATGGCAACATATTGGTTGTGTTATATCATTCGATCGAAAATGATGAGAAAGGAACGAACATAGGGTTCTTTTATATTTTCTAAATAAAGGTTCGAAAAAATCAATTTTTGATTTTAAAAAATGGGGGGGGGGGTTAAAAAGTGCAGATGAAGGAATAAAAAAATAGTTGAACTCAGGGCTTCCGCTACTTTCCTATACCTTCCTCGGGAGGCTTAATTTCTTGTTTTTTTATTATACACCCTTCCTTCCGTGGGACGATATATTATAGCAGTTGGACACAAATAAGAATTTTTTTTAGATAGATTGTCAGGTAAACAGACAGCGTGATCGCAATGCCATATGGGCGATCGCTCTTCTGTTTACATTTGTCATGATCAGGCGGCCCTACCCCCGAGCCGAGGTAAATTCGCCGACGTTGAGCGACATACTAAAATGAGTATGCGGATCGAAATGGAGCGGAGGAAGATAAAAGAGAGCGTCGTTCTAATTCCAGGCCAGATATCTCCAGCCAGCAAAAGGAGATGAACTAATAGGTGAGGAATGGAACGATAAAGAAGCCGGCCCACTCCAGGCAAACTTTTGGAATTGAAAAGCAGCCTATGAAGAAACCTTTGTCTTCAGTGCTGAGTAACAGAGATTCAACGGAGAGTATTTCTTCGGCTCATTGCTCTTCTTCTCAGTATATTTTTGGAAAATGTGCTTATTCCGATTTGCCTTAAACCGAACATTTAATTGCTGTGTTTGAGTCTTTCCGATATGCGGTGCCACTCTATAGAATGAAGACAACAGTAATTAGCGTATGCGGAACTTTTGCAATAATTCTTATCATTATTTTAAGCTTCGATCAAGGTGTCGGTTTCCGCCGGAAATGCATGTTAATTCGTTTCGTCTTGATTATAAGGGAGAAGGAACCTCGATGGAAACTCATGTATTTTCATCATCACCTTGATCTGGAGCATCATGCCTGAACTTAAACGTGTAACAATTTTTTCCTGAGTCATTAACCAATTCAATTTGTGCTTTAACTCAAGCTCCTACGAACTATTTTTCAATTAGTGCTTCTTGCAAGTGTTAGTGCCTCGAAAACTAAATTATGCCTTAAGGAATTTATTAATGACTATAAAACATTAAAAGTTGATGATATTAGCGATGTTATTGGATAAGGTACTGAGTTAAGAAATCCTATACTCATACATGTGTTTTTCTTTATTTGAAGTTACAGTTTTCGATTCCCTTGGCTGAACACGTTTACACGTCATCGACGTTACTGATCTGCGTAGATTTTCCCTCGACCGTTTTTGCTGTCTTCGAAGTTGCTTCGTTTGGCATCCACGCAATCCAAAGTTCTACTTACTTGGCATTCTACAAAAACTGTGAAAGATCTTTCTTCTTATGTACGACTCTACATCAAGATATTGAAATCTCCAATCAAATTATGTATCTGTGAAATTTTGATATTTCAATTTTATTATTTTGATTGACCAATATTTTCAGTGATCAGTAATGTACTCTTTATTTTGCAAAGGTATACAATTAAAAATAATTACCGTATTTTCTCGAATAGATCCAGACGTCGAATTTAACCGACACCCCCCCCTTTTTTTGGTCATTTTCATGGAAAAATATTCTCAACTTTAAACCAACCTCTATTAATTCAATGTACAGTTGTCCGTACTGACCCGTTACGCTGTTTTTGTCTAATTAAGATTACTAACTTTATTTCCACGTTTTCTTAATTGGGTGTTTTGTTTCAAGCTGGTCAGTTTGTTTTTTATTTTCAAATCATTTTCCCATGATTTTTTTTTCAATGAATAGACATTGCTACGGGGTCTTTATAATTGAAGTTCCATTTTGACATGGCCATAAAAAAACTACTGGACCAATAGCTATAATACTTGGTAATATTATACAAGAGGGCATGGGAAGTTCATATCCAACAAAAAAAAAAATAGTTCAAAAGGTCACCACCAGCATGGAATGGCGCTCTATGCAATATTCGTATATTATTATTATTTTTATTATTATTATTATTATTAGCTAAAGCACTCAACTAGGAGTAACTAAGATCAAATGACCAGAAGACATCCAACTTCAAGATACACCAAACAATGCCGTGAGATAAACCAAAAGGTCGGTTAATTGTATAAGTCATAAACATTGAGTTTCAATATAATAATTCCGCAATCGTCGGGTAAAATAATGGCAAATCATAGTACAGCCCGGAGACTCGCATGAAAAAACTAAAGAGCGTATTTCGAATGGAATGTCATTCCATAGTCTAATAGCGTTGTACGGAAATAGTTTCGTTTTGGTAGAAGACACTTTAAAAGGAACAACAATTAAGAACCGACGTGTTTGAATACGAAATTAGACAAGAAGACACAGGTTAACAAGTCTTTAATCGTTACTAAAATTAGTTACATGTTGAATGTGACCTCCACCATTTACTGAAAGCAGGTTACACCGGATTACTGTGTCTAATTTCGTATGTAAGTTTAATTCTTATGTTTAATTCTTTCGTTTAATTCTTATGTAAGTGTTTGTCCTAATTAAACAAAGTAAAACTTCACTTATATTTGTTCTTTTTGTCTTCCTTGAATAATGTTTGCAGCCAATCACTGCTCAGCCTGGCATTTTACACTGAAAAAACACAGCGCGAAAAGCTAAATACACTGTACGGTATCTGCCATGTGCCGCCATTTGCTCCCCAGCTGACGTCATGCGCAGAACGAATAAATCAGGCAAACGTTAAGAGCACACCTTTCTATTCACACCACGCTTCATCCCATTAAATGCCGTCTTAAGTGCCGTCCATGTTATTAGAAACGCAGCATTTTTTGAATCCTTTAACAAAAGATTCATTGGAAATGCCATTCCACGCAATATTGATCCTATCACCATTTTGTTGCAAGAGATGTTTTTTTTTTTAATTTTTCCTTTTGGTGTTTAGGGACTGCTTATCATCCAACAACCATTTTGTATATAGCCAGCTCAGATTATCCTTAAAAAGCTTTTTACAGAAACATCTAAAATTGGCCTGTCATCCCTCTTGGGGTTATAAAGAAAACAAAAAAATAAAATGCGGCTAATAAACAAAATGTTTCTGTCGTACGCGAATTTAACCCGAGATCGCTTTTTTTATATCATTTTTCTTAAAAAAAAACAAACCTCGGGATGTATTCGGGTAAATACGGTACTTTATTTTACTCCACACCTTGTTGTCTCATTGGTTCCATAAAACATGTGACATAGATATATAAATTGTTATTAAAAAAGTACCACCGTTTCAAGCAAGTCAAAATCGCTAATGTTTTGAGTATGTTTAAGTCAATGATTCCATACTGTAGCCATAAATAATACAAAAATATTATTTTTGGAAATAGGTAATTTATTGTGTGCTATCATATTACGATTTTGTTCAAAAAGTTTATAATTCAAAGCACCAAATGAATGGCGAGATTAGTATCCCTGAATGACGCAGTGATTACAAACTGGGTGGACCCACTTAGAATTACATATTAACAATCCATTACAGATCAGAGAATAATAGGTACACACTTAATTTATAAGATTCTGTTATTCTGTCTACAGTTCCGAAGAATAATGGCTATATAAGTGTGTGAATTCTTAGGTTAGGCAAGCTATATTTTATATATATTCTAAATATTTTAAATATATATCCATTTAAAGCTATAATTAAAAATTTAATATAGTAAAGAATAATAAAATCAGTGGATAAATATATTTTTAAACCTTTCACTACGTAAATAAATTCAAAGTTATTCTTCAGATGATGAAACTATCCATCTCTCGCAGCATGATGAAAAGATTTATAAGCTGTGGGCTGAGTCTGCTCTCCGCAGGTAAAGTAAAGAAATTTTGAGTGAATATATCCGCTTTACGCAATATATATAATTATGCATATGCTGCAGGCACAATTATACTGAAATAGGAGGAGGGGGCGATAATAGATACAGATTAACATGTATGACCCGAACAATTCTATTTTAATTAGATTACAAAATGCTATAACTCTTTTGTGACGTACCTCCATCTTAATTTTTTCTTTTGATGTGGAAATGAATTTTTTCCCGTCAACTTCTGCATCACCGGCGCTTTTAACTACAATGATAAATTCATAGAATAGGAATGCCAATGTCAAAACTAGAGTGAAAACTTTTTTAACTGACGCCAAAGTAGATGGAAGCCTTATTGTTTCATTACCTTTCAGGTTATGTTTGCCCTTGTCTTCTTCCATTTTCCTTTTGCCTTAGTGTGTGTGCACAATGCTATGAGCAAAATAAATGTGAAATTTTAATTTAATTCTTGCGAAACACTGGAAAATTTTAATCAGTTATTTAAAATGAGCTATCTGTAGTAATCTGATACTGTCTTTTTTTTTCTTCTTCTACGCCATTGCACTTAAACACAAGAGGGGGGAAAAGAAGAGGAAAAACATCGAAACCAATAATATTCTTCGCAGCATCAATTCTTCGTGACTTCAAAAATTATTAATCTATTTTTCATTTAAAATATTATCGTCCGCAGAAGCTGAGTAAAGTCAAGATGCGTCGAAAATTTATCAGTTTTTGAACGAAGAGAAGCACTTATCACTTCTAATCGATTTCTGATAGCATGAGTTGACTCGTGAATGTGTAAATTCGGTCATTGTAAGAAATTAAATTTTGCTCTTCAATGACCGAAAGAAAATTTGATATAAATATATAACAGACACATTGAAACTTTAAATTTTAGTCTATTACTTCCTTATAAATAACTTCTTTAAAATGCGAAAAACACTGCTCCCCTCCCCCCACCCTCTTGCTTATCGTTTCTTTCTCGAACGCAGTTGGCAGCCAGGACAAACAACTTCTATCTTCTCTTTTCCTTTCTCTGTAAAGCAGCGAAAAGTTGGTTATAATAAATTCACAAAATCGATGCAGCCAAAAAGCACCTGTTTAGAAATGGATAGTTCTCTGCACTGTCCTTTTTTATGGAGGCCTCGCAGTATATAGCGGGTAAGGAAACACAGAAATCCGACCGGTTTCGCCTTTTATTCCTGGCTTTATCAAGGCTACAGAAGATGAGAAAAGCTAGACGCCCTTAATAAAGATTACGATGGCATAAACAGTTATTGATTGGTTGGATACAAAATAAAGGTGATTTGCTAAAATTAGATTGTGGAGTTAAGGTAGTTGTGATTGTTTGGAACACGACCATGATTGGTGAAACGCGATGAAGAATAAGACTAATAATAGATAAGCCTAAAATGAAAGTTAAAAAAGGATCCGTACTAATATTAAAAATTGGAAAATGTGTTTGTTTGTTGGTCCTTCTTTCACGTCGATACGGAGAGACAGATTTATGTAATTTTCTATATGGTATTAGTCGGAGGGCTCGAGAGTGACATAGGGTACTTTTTACCGCGGGAAAATATCTCTTACCCACGGGAAAACATCGCTTTCCTAAGTCCTTTTAAAAGTATTTGCATTTGCTTTGTAATTCCCCTGCTTAACAACAAGCAATTCAAATGCAAGTAGATATCTCATGACCAACAATAGATATCTCATGACCAACAATGCAAGGCAACATTGTGCTCTATAAATAAGGTTCAATTTGTAACAATGCATAGAATTCCTGTCACGGTCTATAGATATACATGGTCATTGAGCTCCATTGTTAAAATGAAGCTAAAGTTTCTAGCTCCCGGTAGGGCGGGAGCTCTATTGAAAAGTGGCGCTGCATATACAATCCGCCCAAATGCGCCTGCAACGCCGCCCTATCGGCAGATAGAAACTTTACTTTCATTTTCAGTTTTAATGAAAAACTCTATCGCAGATCATGGTCGGCCTTAGTGCGATCTATGCGGCACCTGGCGCGATCTGTTTTCCTTAGCTTCTCGAAACAATGGAAAATGGCCGAAGCTCGATGACCATGTATATCTAAAGACCATGATTCCTGTTGTTAGGGCTTGCATGGAATGTACAGATGGCGCTATTGTATTGTTAATACTAAAGCACTGTATAAAGAAAGCACTGTAAATCCTTTTTGATTCCTTTTTCATATAATGATTGCTCCTTGTTTTGAAAGTATTCTGCAGTAAATTCAAACTTACAGATTGAATACTTTCTTTTTGACAAAAGTTAGAGGGAAATTTGCCTGTGAAGTATAAATTTGCTACAAAACAAGCAAAAATCATCATTTGAAATAGTATACAAAATGGCTGCCTACAACAATAGATTGTCCATACTTTCTCTATTCAGCGCTTTAGTTAAAACGCGCTAAGGTTGTGTTTATTCTGACTGCACTTAAGACCAGTCATTGGGCCGCGCACCACACAACAGTGCAATGCCTCGCAAACCTAAATCACATCTTTCAAGAGTATCTTCTGAAGCATAAGCGAAAAGATCAGCTCGATCACTAGAGTCTCTCGATGATGCTGAATTAAAATGGCAGGAAGAAACAGAGCGCCAGGCCGCTTTGAGAGCCGCTGAATCCCCGTCCCAGACTCAACAAAGGCGATTCGAACAGGTGGAGCGTCAGGCCGCTTTGAGAGCCAACGAGACACATAGTCAAACTCAGCAAAGACGACTTGAACAGGCAGAGCATCAAAATAATTTAAAAGCTTCCAAGACGGCTGAAGAAACGCAGCATCGTTTAAACGAACAGGCTGAACGTCAAGCACGCTTCAGGGCCTCCGATACACATGTTCAGATTCAACTTCGGCTGGAATAACAAGCAGAGCGACAGGTTGCTTTAACGACATCTGAAACACCGGCACAGTCACAGGTGCGTAGAGATGAAAATGCACAAATCCAAGCAGAACATCGGCGAAATTTTCAAAGAAACACCTGGTCCGTATTTTATGACGCGGCATTTAATTACAATCCCTTCATTGTTTATAAAAATTCAATTAATTTTCGGACTAATGGAGAAGGTGTGTCGCTTTTACAGTGCTTTAAAATGAAAAGATGAGATCATAGGCATGTGCTGTTCCAATGGCAAAGTTTCCCTTCCTTTACTCGGTGAGCCAGAAGAGCCTTTAAAAACTCTCTTTTTATATGACGATGATGAATCAAAGCACTTAAGCACTCGCATAATTTGCAATATGCACGATTTATACTGATATCTTTTTGGACCCATGCCATATAATCGGTGTTTTTTAACCATAAATTATTGAATGAACATTTACCTGGAAATACAACTCATGCTTCCAAATGGCATATTTTGAAGTGGACTGAGAAGTAACATTGCCCGGGATTTCGCCAACATTTACTGTACAAGGGAAAGTTTATCATAGAATAGGGTCGCTTTTCCCAGCTGATAATGAACAACATATATTAATCAATACATTTAAAACAGCTTTACAGAACCTGCTTCAAAAGGATTATAACGTAGTAATCCATCCAGATCGGACTCCCCGAGGAGAGCACGAAAGGCATTACAATGTACCATTAATTAATGGAATTGCTGCCGTAGTTAGTGTCGATCAGTTCTCCTCAAAGGATATTGTCTTGCGAGCACATGATAATACGTGTCAACGGGTAGCCGATACTCACAAGTTTTATGATGACCTACAATTTCCATTAATTTACAGTAAGGGACAAGAGGGATATCATTGTGAAATTCCACTGATTAATCTTGTAACAAAACGGCCTATTCCAAACAAAAAGTTTCTTGTATGGATTTTTACGCGTATCAAATCATGTTGTGACAAAATGATTTTAATTCAGCTCATGCAGATGCCGGGCAATGGTTGAAAAGTGAACCTTGAACTGCTCTGCGAGTTCCCTCGTTGTTACATTGTGATCTTCATCAATTGCTTGGCGTAGATCACCATGTGAAATCATGATTGGCCGACCAGAGGAGGTGCATCTTGAAGAGTGCTATCTCCGCGTCTGAACCGCCGATACCATTCTTCTATTGTACGTAAACTAACAAGTGCCATCACCTACACGTTGGCAAATGTTTCGGTGACATTGCGCAGCTCTAATCTTTCCAGAATACTCGTAGGAGATTATTGCTCGAATATGCTCGCGTGAAAGGTCCATTTCAGACCGTTGATGGCACTCACAGATGTATAGTCAGAAAGTTGACTCTTGGATGTAATATAGCAAAGATATTCAGGAATCGAATGCAATAATTTCTTTGAAAACATATGAACACCCCCCTCGGAAAATGAGCCCTTCTTGGGCACGGGTTCTAGAACCGGAAGAAGCTTTTGCAACAACCTGATATACAAAATGCATTCGCCTATGTAAGAACTTACAACAGACCTGATCTATTCGTCAATTTTATCTGCAGTCTCGCGTGGAAAGGAAATAACTGAGGAGCTAATGCCTGGCCAAATAAGCACCGATAGACAAGATTTATTTGTTAGAGTATTTAGATTAAAAGTTCAGAAATTTATTAATGTTATTACCAAGGGCAAAATATTGGGAGAGGTACAGTGTTTCATGTAGTCCATTGGGTGGCAAAAAAGAGGACTACTACATGTACCCATTCTAATATGGTTGAAAGAGAAATTACGCCCCTTCCAAATAGACGGCTTAATAAGCGCCAAGATTCCGTTTCCGAGATAAAGAATTGTATGATACCATTGTCCGAGACATGGTTCACGGTCCCTGTGGAACACGAAATCCAGCATCGTCATGCATGAAAGAAGGAAAATGTGAAAAAAAACCCTAAACAGCTTCTAAAGAAATAGTGCACAATGATGATGGCTACCCAACATACAAATGCAGAGTACCCGAAGATGGTGTAGGAAAGTTATTATTAAGACTCGTACTGCAGCATTCGAGACCTTAGGCAAGAGCTGGGTTGTCCCTTATTTTATTATTCTTTGTAAAATATTTAATGCTCCTATTAATATACAAGTCTGCACCGCTGTACGCGCAATCAAATCTAAATATACTAGAAATTCCACCCGTCGCATGACGGGTGTCAACCGTACAGATTGAAGGGTATAGAAATGAAAGTGGAGCATCAATGGTGTTCAAAACTTATATTCTGCAACAATATAGCTGCTGTTCATCTGCATATAAAATAAATTGGGCTAGTGCGAGTCGGACTCGCGCATCGAGGGTTCCCCACTACCATATAATATATTTACCAAAATATGCCAGGTTCTGGAGGGTGTGGCACTGTGTTCTCCATTTCGGCTTTTATAGATATATAATCTATAATAGTTTAAGTGTCGAAATTTATAAAATATACGCTTTGAACAAAAAAGTTTTGAAATATTAAATTAACAGGTCACCTGAAAAAAGATTATATGCTTGGCGTTGCGCATGTCCAACTCACACTTGGCCAGTTTTTCTTTATTTGTTGTAATATTTTAGAGTTTGAACTAAAATCATGCCAAGTTTGACGCTTGTATGTATAACCGTTTTTACGATAGAAGAAAAAAAAAACTCTTTTCATTTTCTATTATTTGTTAGACAATCCGCCATCCGCCATAATAACACATACTCTGTGAAAATTTCAGCTGGTTACCTATTCCCGTTCAAAAGATACTGCCCTTAAAAGTATTATCAGGGAATAGGGAATACTGCCCTATTCCAACACCACCTAAAGAGAAAGGCTTGGGTCGCACTAGCGTAAAACGCCACGTAAATACGCCGACGTAACGACGTCGCCAAGAGCGGCACCATGCTATTTACCGGAAGTGACATCACTGGCGTCGTTACGTCGGCGTATTTACGCGGCGTGTTACGCCAGTGTGACCCTAGCCTAAGCCTGAGCGCGGAAACGTCATACATTGTTACATCATGATACGAAGTCATAATTTAGAGCTTATTATTGGTAGAAATGCGATTAAAGATGACTTTTTATAGTGATGTAACAATGTATGAAATTTTCGCGCTCAGGCTTTGAGTAGAGGTGGTGTTGCCTATTCCCTGGTATTATTTTACCACACAACAATCCCTGGCTTTGGACAGTCAAAGAGAATTTTTCTGTTTTTCAGTTTATTTATTTAATTAAATAACAATGACGGAGTATTGTCTTGCCACAACAATTTCTGGCTTAGGACGGATTGTTGTAACTTTCTTTGTTGGCCTCGGACGGACCAACACCACCTCTACTCAAAGCCTGAGCGCGAAAATTTCATACATTGTTACATCATCATAAAAAGTCATCTTTAATCGCATTTCTACCAATAATAAACTCTAAATTAAGACTTCGTATCGATGTAACAATGTATGAGGTTTCCGCGCTCAGGCTTTCTCTTTAGGTGGTGTAGGACGGACAGACCAGAGATCCTTAATACTAACGAGATAAGACATTAACACATTTTCCATTGTTGCCTTTGTAATTCCGTGATAGCAGGAAACGATATCTGAACTATACTGCTTTTTCCTACTACCAGAGGGAGTAGTAGGAAAAAGCAAAAGTATCGTTCAGATATCGTTTCCTGCGAGCATCACGAGAAACTGACGTCATTACATAACATGCATAAATGACGTCACTTCTTTTCGCAATTTTATAGCTTAGTGACGTAAATTGCATTCATAAACCCTTTACTTTCAAATTTTGCTCTATTTAATGTTGGCATTGAAATAAAGAATTGAATTAATAAAGAAAATATTAGAAGAAAATATTAGAAATTTATTCGTGTTATTGTTGGATTAAATAAGAAAGCCATCTATCTTAGGAAATAAAATAGATATATTTAATACATAAATTAATAAATAACAATAGGAAATTAACAATATTTCAGAATAAATATTAATAAATAATAAATAAATGAATAAAATGCAATTAAAAATTAATAAATACACATTATTTACAAGCATATTCATTTTAGAAACGAAGTGAATTATATAATACACATATACAGAGAAATAATAAAATTAATGATGAAATTATTTTATAAACTTAAAATTATATAAAGTTATTATTTCTTATAGTTTTTATTATATAACTAAAATATGAAAATATCTGAAATAATTTAACTTCATTTTTACATTTGGAATATTTTAAATTGAAAATTAAAAAGAAACCAACAAATTTTTAAAATGAATAATAGATATCCACCACACAAAATGTAGAATTTTTTTTTTAAAGAATTTAGTGTTTTTATGCTGATCGACTTTGAACAATACAAAGCATGTTGTTTAAACAATATCTCGCGGCACATCGTTAATTTTTGGTCATTTTTAAATTCAGCTTACATTTATAAGCCTATCCAGGAATAAATGACATGTACTCTTGGTCTAACACTTCCTTTATTAAACCGAAACTAAAAGTAAGATTTGTAAAATGAAAACAGTTTATGACATAAAATTGGCCGTGACGTTGCAATGACGTCATAATTGAGGCTGCCATCTGGTGTAGTGGGATAAAATACATATGCGCAAACAAATCTGCGCATTACATCAAACAACAATGGTTGTCATATCTCGTTAGTATTAAGGATCTCTGAGACAGACGGATAAGAGAATTTAAAAAAAAAATAGTGGGTGAGGTCAAAATAACCAACCGGTTTCGGTTGTGTCGGCGCAATTGGTTATTGTTCGGTCATAAATGCTGGTTGGCAACCCGCCAACGAGGTCAAAAACGGAAGTTGGTGTGCATGTGACTAACCGAGTCTGCCAACCTCATTCACCGAGAAAATCACGGTTAGTCTAAGTCGCTGACACAAACCAATATGGACGGCAGAAGAAAACTCTACGAATGTAGCATTTGCGAACTCCGCTTTATTTCAGTCCCAGAATTTGAAAAACACGAATGCTATCTTCTAACGGATGCAAACGGTAAGATAATTAAATATTCTATTCTTATTAAATCTTTTTAATGCTTTTCCAATTCTTAATCATTTGATTTCAACGACTAAAACTCACTGACTTAAACGACTTAATGCTAAAGCCATCTGTACGGTTAACTACGTGTTTATTTGTAATAATATGATTTCCACAAAACTAATAATTTTAACAAATTCACAGTTTTTGTTAGCAAATTTCCTCATTGCAATGCACTGAACAATGCTACGTGTTTAATCGAACAATGCACGTGTTTATTAATTTTGATTTTCTTTTGCACTGATAAGACCTTGCTGTTTAGTGCGTTTTATAAATAAATAAATAAATAAATAAATAAAAATGCATAAACATTAAATAAAAAAAACTTTGGTAACTTGATACCCTTAGATTTTACTTATTTATTTAATTTTAACAACAAGGCCTTAAATAGATTTTATTAATAAATAAGTAAAATAATAAGGGTATCAAGTTACCAAAGTTTTATTATTTATTTTTATGTATTTTTATTAATCTTGATTTGATCAGCTAGATTTACGTCGTGTTTACTTAAGATCTTATTTTGTAATTAATATGAACAGCATGATTTAGATATGGTATAATATTTCCTTTATATTGCTCTTTCATTTAAGTCTTCGTGCGCTTTTTCCTAAATTAGATAATACTAAACTGCGATTATCGAAATCTTTTCTTGTGCTGTGATTTTATTCATTTTATAACTTTTCATGAATTCCACAGAAAGCGAATCCATGACACATGATTCCATAGAAAGCCACAATAGTATGCAAGAACGAGCAAGTAAATTTATTTGAAAGCATATTTCCTTCATTCTTTTGTCTGAAATTAAATTTTTAGTGAAGTCTATCAACTATCAAAGCGTTTTATCTAAATATTTCATCCACTTGTATGCAACAATAAATAATTTCTTTCATATTAACAAGATATGTAACACTACATATGCATTAAATAATACATTTACTTCAATGGTTCTTTAAATATATTAATTTTGATTTTACATTTCAGTTTCATTAGAAAATAAAGAGAATGAAAATACGCAAGATTCTGAATGTAAGTTTATTCAAATGTTATTTCTCATTGAACAGTTATAATTTAAAATTAACAAGGTTTATATGACACTTATATATACAGGGTGTTCTCGAATAACGTGTACAAACTTAGGGGGGGGGGGCGTGATAGAGGGATCAAATCTAAGCAACATTTTACCTCTTTCATGTTTTTTCTCTGGGGCATTGTTTTACAGATAAAAGATGTTGAAATCCAACCTGCAGGAGACAGTTGTTTCTGTGGAGACACTTAAAGACATTGGTATACGAGACACCAGTGGGATCCGATGAAGAGCTGGTAGCCAGAATCGCCGTAGCTGGGCGATGAACCAGGAACTTTTGAACGTCGACGTCAGTCCATGCGGCTACGTTGTGAAGCATGCATTCATGCCAGAGGGAGTTAATTAGAACACTTATTGTAAAACATTTGCATGTTTCATAAAAAACAAGTCATATTATTGTACTGTATGCAATGTGTTTTTGTTCTTTTTATTACATGATTGGCCATGATTTTAACGTGTTCCAGAAGCACAGGTTGAGTGGCATATTACGTCTACGCGATGTCCAACATTTTTTATCTCAAAACCAATGCCCCAGAGAAGAAAATGAAAGAGAAAAATGTTGCTTAGATTTGATCCCTCCATTACCCTCCCCCCCACACAAAGTTTGTACACGTTATTCGAGAACACCCTGTAGAGGCATTATCTTTGTATTTTTACAGTCTTTAACATTATGCTTTTTTGTGTATGCTCAATTAACATGCTGCTTCATTACATTTGTTATTTGTATTACACAATAGCAGGTGTCCCAGTCGCTTCCAGTGAGACAAAGACAGTTAATGAATCTACAGGTAGTACTCGTATTTTCATGTGCTTTAGTCCTATTAACAGATAAGAGTTTAAATTCTGCTCATATTTTCATATACCTGTTTCATTTACTTAAGCAGATGACAAGCAAGCAGAAGATAAAACTCACTAGAAATCAGAGGCTATTAAATTGTTAATAGCTGAATACGAAGAAAATTTAACTAATTTTAAGAACCCCCAAGTCAAAAAAAAAATTGTGGGCAGCAATCTCAAGTAAACTAAATGAAAAAGGCCACAATTTTAACTGGCAACAAACGGAGAATAAATTCAAGTCCATGCGTACCGTATATCATAAGATTACGGATCATAACAAATGACAAAAAAGGTATATGGGACTATGTGCTATTGGATAACATTTTTAGAGAATCGCCCACAATCAATCCGGTGGCGCTCTCTAGCTCACTGCAGCTAGAAGCATCCGCCAATGTTGAAGGTATTCAAAATTGCCTTATTGTACTGTAATTAAATAACTCGAATAATTTTTTTTATAATATACAAATTTTTACAGCCTCATCTCCTATACTTCCACTGAGGATGCCTGAGCAAACTCAAAGACCTTCTGGTGCTGGTAATTTGCAAGTTTTAAAATTTATACCTAATGCTAAAACTACCCTCTATTTCAAGTTAATATTCAATTTGTTAGGTTGAGATATCCGAGAGACACTTGATTAAATAATCCTCCCTTTTAACAAGAGATCTGTTTCTTCTTGGCATATGACACCTTGTACCTTATTGTGTATCATGAATTTTAGCATCAAATGTAAACCATCATGGTTTTGTGTATCTCTTACTAGATACAAATGGCAAGATGTTTCATGCATTGTAAAAATAAGGATATGACAGAATGCTATACTTGTTATAATTTTCTTCACTTCAGTTATTATCAACTATTTCACGTTTTGTTTTCAACAGTCCCATCATCATCAGTGCCAAACAATGCACAAAATTTCAGTGCAGGTTAGCAGTATCTTTAAAAACATTTTTATCGCAAATATTGTATGTTAATAACTTATCTCATTTACAGAACCCCCAGGCAAACGGCAAAAAAGAAAAACCAACAGCGAAGGCATATTGAAAGAACTCAGAGAAGATGGTAGAAGGAGGCATGAAGATAACATGGCAGTAGCCGAGAAAATTTTGAATGTGATAAATAAATATAATGATAAATCTTAAAGTTTGTTGAAATGCAACATAGTGCGCGCTTTTAAAATTATGGAATAGATCAAAATCTCTTCTATTTTGTTTTTGTTAATTTTTTCTACTTTAAAATTTATTAATAAATTGAAAATATTTTTATAGTCATTACTTAATTACCGTAATTTAATAGTATTTGTGAGGTTTTATAATTATTCAATAGTAGTTATTTGATGAATAAAAAAATACGAAATATAATAAATTAGACAAAGTTTTATTTAATTTCATATACATTTTTGCAAGAAATGGTAAAAGTTTGAGCATTTTCTTGAATTTTTATTTCCATTTGTGAATTTCCTATAACTTCTAAAGGAAGGTTAGATCATTTACTTATTGGGTAGAGATGAATAATAAGTAATATATTCAAAGCATTAATGCAAATGTGCTAGATGATATTGTGAGGGGTAATTTAGATAATACTGCACTAAACCCCAGGAAACATTACTGCATACTACGCATTAATAATATACGTATTACTATCCCACTGCTTTCACCTGCAGATGGAATGGAGTCTTCATTATTAATATCGACTTCACTTTCAGGTGTCTCATCAGAGAAGTCTCTTTTTAAGGTACATATGTTATGCAATATGCAGCATAGCATTACAAAATCTGGTATGAACTCTAGGTTTGTGAGTTCTAGATGTTTCAGTCGTCGAAACCTCCCTTTTAAGTGAGCAAATGCTCTTTCAATGATGCATCGAGTTTTCGATAATTTAAAATTAAATCTTTTTTCACTCTCACTCAGGTGGCCATTGTCTTTAAAGGGAATCATAAATGTTTTTAATACTTGATATGCAGCGTCGCCTATTATGTGGACGTCTCCTGGGAAAAATTTATCTTCATTTCTTTCGCTTTGGATTTTTAAATCGCTATTCGTGAATAATCTGGCATCATGCACAGATCCAGGGTATCCACAGAAACAATCTGTAAAAACCATCCGGTGATCGTACACAGCTTGTAATATGATTGAATAAAATTTTTTCCTGTTAAAATAGGATTCTGGGGATATCTGTGGCGCTTTGATGGAAATATGTGTCCCATCAATAGCTCCCACAACTCCAGGAAACCCAGCAACTTGTCTAAAACCATCCACTGTTGCTTGTAGTTGTTCTCCCGCAGGCCATTTAATGAAGGACGGGGACATATGGAGAAGGGCATTTACTACATTGCGTACAATGTAAATGGCACCAGATTTGCACACGTCAAACCTATCGGCAACAGATCTGAAAAAAAATATATAGTGACCAAATAAATTCCCTGTATTTTTTCCATTAAAATACATAAAATGTATTCAAAATTTTTCGTAAGAGATACGTCGACCCAAACGTGATAAAAATTCAGAGTAGCATTCTTCCATAACATTACTGAACATATTCAGCCAGCCTGTTCACATTCATGCTTCGATTTTATTTCTATCTATCAACGCTATTTAATAATTTAATGGATTGCCTTATTTTTGATATTCTTTTATAATTGTTTAATAAAAAAGTTATGGAAATTAATTGTTTAATAAGTAGAGATGATAATAAATTCAAAGCAAGAATGCGGTATATCCGAGAAAATTTATTAAGGGCACTCTGAAATTTATCACACCCAATTGATTTCTTTTATCGATGTTTAATTTAATAACTATTAAAATTCAATACCTAAAAGAATCCGGTGTGGCGAACAGCCATAAAGCTACTAATAACTGTTTCTCCGGAGTAGCACGTGCCCTTCCATGAGCTGTGTTCTTTCTTAACCTGGGAGCGATGCTTCTTAGAAGCTCCTGAAATGTAGTTTATTTCCATCTTTAATCTGAATTTGTGCACACTTTGATAAAGTCATAATAATTTATTAACAAGTATTAAATTAAATTACCTCGAAAGTGGCTCGCTCCATACGAAAATGGCTTTTAAATTCGTCATCCCTATACATGGGAATGACCGACATTACATAATTCCTGATGCACTCTCTTTTACGCTTTCTTTGATATCTTTGTACGTGTGCAACAATTGTGCGATCGATCTCTTCTTCGCTGTCCAAAATTAATCTTAAAATTTCTGCAGCCGCTATAAATGGTAGCATACGGTCTGCCATTTTGGAATGACTGACTGAGCGGTCTTAAAGCAACAATTGGGTCGGCCGACTGATGATGTCACTAACGCCAACCGGGAGTATCGGCAACTAAAACCAGTTGGTTATTTTGACCTCACCCAGTATATTAGATATTTTGTTTGATCCGTCCGTCAAGCGACAACGCATGAGCAACAATATGCACGGACCAACAATATGCGCGGACCAATAATGATATCTCATGCAAGGCAAAGTTTCTGCAACAATAGACCATACTAAAAAATTACTTGCGTTAAATTAAAATCAAATTTACAGGTCTGATTGTTGTTGTACTCGTCGTACGACGGGCTTTAATCACGGCCTCCTAGAAACTACCAGGCCTGAACATGACGTCAATAATGTATTGTTGAAGCACTAAGATTGTGACGTTGAACCAACGAGATAGAATACATAGAGAGGCTGTCCCATTAGATACAGCACCCTTCGCGGCGACTAGCAGCAAACTCGGTCGCCATGTTTTCTTTAGTAAAGTGAAGTCAGTTACGTGTTGGATCAGATAGCTTTACCTGGGTTTCTAGTGACAAAAAGTCGTGGTTTTATTTGAGTTTTGTAAAGGATTTTTTTTCTTTTTTCTTTTATAATAGAACGTGAACATGCCTGCAGTTTGTTCAGCGTACAACTGTAGTAATCGAAGCGATAAAACATTATTTATTTCAGATTACAAATTAGTTATATTAATATAGGCATTTCGTATACCCTTCATTTCTTTCGTATGTAGGGATCCTCGATTAGGCAAAGCCTATCATGGATATTTAAATTGCTAAAATAAACCTCAGGTAATGGTAAATTGCGCCCGGGGCATGATGATCATTCTTTCAACCAGTCTTCTCATAGTTGGTATTCGCAGCGTCTCCCCCCCCCCCCCCTCGCTAGCCAGTATTTTTACCTGCAGGATAAAGTGATATAAATGTAGAATGAATCACTACACCCTCCATGTTACTAATTTTGAATGTTTCTCTTCACATTTGCTGCTGCACAATGTTCGAGCTCCGACAAGCTTTAGATACCTTAAAATTGTCAATGGCCGGGAATGCGCAACATACACAGAGGCATGGAAATCTCTGCATCAGTTAGAGAATGATAATCACTGGGACGAAACCATGGAGGAAGCCATGCAGTGTCAATCACCAGGAAACATCAGGGTCCTTTATGCAATTCTGATATAATTTTGCAGACTTTCTATTCCCCAAGAATTGTGGGACAAATTCAGAGAATACATGGCGGAAGATATTTTGCGAAGGCTACAGCAGACACACGCAGACATGACATTCTCTTGAACACATTTATAACGAATCTCTTGGAAAAATTGAACACAATGTAATGGCAATGGTGGGTAAAAGGTTTTAGAATGTTTAGCTCTCGACGAACAAACGCAAATGAATTAGGTTATGAATTAATACGGGAATTAAGCTATGATATCCCAGCCTTTGCAGCAGCAAGTGGCTGAATTGGTATCTCGCTTAATACCAGAACAAAGACGAGTCTTTGATCAAGTGTTAGGGCAAGTAGAATCTGGTAAAGGTGCAGTTTTCTTTCTAGATGCCCTTGGAGGAACTGGAAAAACATTTTTCTTAAATTTATTGTTGGCGCAAGTACGAAAAGATAAAAAAATTACTGTAGCTATAGCTTCCTCCGGGATAGCCGCCACGTTGCTGAATGGAGGCCGTACGGTGAATTCAGTTCTAAAATTACTATTAAATCTCGCATAGGCAGAATCGCCGATCTGCAATTTTAGTAAAAATAGCGCACGGGGTATCATGCTGCGACAATGCAAGCTATTGGTGTGGGGTAAAATTACTATGTCGAATAAAAAAGCTCTATAAGCTCTTAATCGAACGGTCCAGGATTTGCGCAACAATACAGATATTATGGGAGGAATGGTTATTTTGCTGGCTGGTGACTTCCACAAAACTCTACCAGCTATTCAAAACGGTACACCTGCAGACGAAATTAAAGTCTGTCTCAAGACGTCAACTTTATGGGGAAGCGTAACAAAATTCATCTTAACAACAAATATGAGAGTGCATCTGTACAATGATTTTATTACTGTTAACTTTGCAGACACACTATTAAAAATTGGAGATGGCTGATTGGAACTGATGTCGAGGCCTGTGTGTCATTAACGGGATATTTTTGTAAATCTGTGTAGATTAATTCAGAATTAATTGCGAGCGTTTGCCCAGACTTAAAAATACTATTAATGAGGACCAATGGCTATGTCAAAGAGTGATTCTTGCACCAAAAATGATGTTGTTAACAAAATAAATTCGGCTATATTGAGTAAGGTAGCAGGGGACATAACAGAGTATTTGTTAGTAGACAGAGCACTTCATACCCCGTAGAGTTCCTGAATTCTATCGAGTTTTCAAGTGTGCCCTCACATAAGCTCCAACTGAAATTAGGCTCATGCGAAATTTAGATGCTCCTCGATTATGTAACGGGACGAGGTATCCTGTCACACACCTTGGTCGAAACATAATTGGTGCCACTATTATCACAGGCGTTGGAAAGGTCGAAAATATAATCTTCCCTCGAATCCCTATAATTCCGTAGGGATTATATAAGAGTTAAAACAAATCTTCCGTTTCAATTCAAAAGGTTGCAGTTTCCTATTAAGCTTAGTTTTGCTATTACAATCAACAAAGCACAAGGTAGCGGGATGAACTTAAATAAACCATCTTCTCTCATGGCCACTGTATGTTGCATGTTCGCGTGTGTCCAATGCCCAGAATCTCTACATTTTGTCAACGAATTAAAAAACACACAACATTGTTTACAATAGCGTCTTTAAATAGTGCTCTGTTTTTTGTCGTGATCGGTGTGTGCTATCTCACCGACTCCTTGGTACCTTTACCATGCATTTGGAATGTGTAGTGATACACAACTCATAGTTTCTTCCCATTTGACCACGCGGGCAAAGCCGCGGGTAACAGCTAGTTGTATCATAACCTCAAGAAACACTGATATAGTTTATTTACCACTGACTAAGAAATGTATTACAAACATTCTCCCTTTCAATCGATTATGTAAATTAGGCAATATATTTTCAAATTTAATTGATATTAACTTTTTAAATTATAATGAAGTTAATGTTATTATTTATGAAAATCTAAACTCTTTTTGTTATTACTGATTGTTATTGTAAAATTTCTGTTTCAATGTTTGTTTTGATGTTTCAATTTTTGTTCTTTTATTTGTTTTCCTGTAAGCTGTCATTGGGCATTTCTAAGCCTGTTGCTTGCAATAAATAAATAAATAAATAAATAAATAAATAAATAAATAATATTTATCTTTTTAGAGGCAGGTACAAAAGCAGGAGAAACCACCAACGCTGTTCTTTTCATGATTGCTAAAGCCAATATACCTTTCCAGATAATGGATAATAAAGGATTTAGGTAACTGATGAAAAATATTCTCCTTTATATTCCGTACCTGGAAGAAAGACGATCTCAAAAATGATAGAAGAAAAGTACGAATACTTAAGCGAATGTGAAAAAAAGAAGTTGGAAAAAATTGATTATTTCTCGGTAACGGCGGATATCTGGACCGATGTACTGAACATCGAACATTTAGGAAATACGAGGTCTGTTCAAAAAATAACCGACCTTTTTTTTAAAATTTTTTTTACCTTAATGTACAGCTCATTGGTCTTTGTCTCCTTCAAAATACTCCCCTCTTCTATTCACACACTTGTTCCAGTGGTGTTTCCACTTCATCATGCAATTCTGGAAAGCTTCTTTTGGAATGTCTTTCAATGCCCGTGACTAATTGTCCTTAATGTCAGCAATTGAGTCAAAACGGCGTCCTTTCAACACTGATTTTAATTTAGAAAATAAGAAAAAGTCGCAAGGAGCAAGGCCTGGGGAATAGGGAGGCTGGGGAAAGACTGTCATCTTATTTTTGGCACAAAACTGTCGAATCAACAATGCTGAGTGTGCAGGCACATTGTCGTGCTGAAGGAACCATGAGTTTTCTTGCCACAACTGTGGTCTCTTTTTACGAATTTTTTCGCGCAATCTTTTTAAAACACCTTCGTAATATTGACGGTTAACTGTTTGACCTTGAGGTAAAAATTCAAAATGCACAACTCCGTTGAAATCGAAAAAAACGATCAGCATCACCTTGACAGAGGACCGAACCTGTCTTGCTTTCTTCGGGCGTGGAGATCCTTTGCCAACCCACTGTGATGACTGGACTTTCGTCTCAATGTCGTATCCGTAAACCCAGCTTTCGTCTCCTGTGATGATTTTTTGAAGAAATGTTTCATCATCGTCGGCTTTTCCAAGGAGTTCCTGGCAAACATTCACTCGATGTTCTTTCTGCTCTTCGGTCACCAAACGAGGAACAAACTTTGCTGCAACTCGGTGCATGTTCAATTTTTTTGTTAAAACCTCATGACATTAGCCGATTGAAATTCCGACTTCTTCTGCAACTTCTCTGACATTTAGACGACGGTTAGCACGCGCAAGATCTTTGATCTTTTGGCTGTGAGTGTCATCAGTTGAAGTCGAAGGTCATCCTGATCGAGGATCATCTTCAACTGATTGACGACCATTTTTAAATTTTGTGAACCATTCGTAACACTGTGTACGAGATAGAGCATCACTTCCGTAAGTTTGATTCAAAAGTTCAAACGTTTCTGTGAATGTTTTTCCCAGTTTGACACAAAATTTCACGATGCATCGTTGCTCTCGTGAATCGGACATTTTAGAAATCGCCACAAACACTGCAACACGTCGCACTCAAATCGCTATAACTCGGAAACTAAACAAGATATTAAGAATTCGAAAAATTTCCGTTACGCGGAAGGTCATGACCTTTGCAGTGCTCTCAACCGCTCCTCGCTATGACGATTCACTTCGGAGTAATAAAAAAGTTCGGTTATTTTTTCAACAGACCTCGTACTGTTCACTACGAATTTGAAAGAGAACTGCAATCCTCAGTCCATGTCGCCACCCCCCCCCCCACTTTTGAATTCGATAATTTCATATATGTCATTCGTTTGTGCTTCGTTTGTGCTGGTTTGTGCCGTAAATCCCATCAAAGGTGCTCAATTACATAAAAAGTTATGAAGAAAAGAAAATCTTCAGGGGAGGGGGGGCGGGGGGCTAATGACACGTTAGTCCCCCACTTTTGAATTTGACAGTTTCAAATATGCCATTCGTTTATGCTGGTTTGTGCTGTCAACCCCAACATTTGTACTCAATTACATAAAGATTGATAAAGAAAACTAGCTGCAGCACCCGGCGTCGCTCGGAGAAAAATGTAGTTTTTTTCCATATTTATGTATACAGGGTGTTCTCGAATAACTTGTATCAATTTGGGGGGGGGGG
>JAHWFO010026101.1:24585-38192 GCA_023313115.1 Rhysida immarginata
GAGAGTGGAACCAAATCTAAACAACATTTTCTTCTTTCATTTTTTTCTCTGGGGCATTGTTTTTGAGATAAAAAATGTTAGAAGTCGCATAGACGTAATATGCCATTCAATCCCTGCTTCTGGAACACAAAATCATGTAATAAAAAGAACAAAAACACATTGCATACAGCACAATAATGTGACTTGTTTTTTTATGAAACATGCACACCTTTTACAATAAGTGTTCAAATTGACTACCTCTGGCATGAATGCATGTTTCACAACGTCCCGCATGGACTGACGTAAAAAGTTCAAAAGTTGATGGATCTTCGCCAATCTCGTCCGCAGCTACGGCGATTCTGGCTACCAGCTCTTCATCGTATCCCACAAGTGTCTCGTATACCAATGTCTTTAAGTGTAGGAATAAACAGAATAAACAACTCTTTCCTCCAGGTAGGATTTCAACATTTTTTATTTCAAAAACAATGCCTCAGAGAAAAAAATGAAAGAGAGAAATGTTTCTTAGATTTGATCCCTCTATCACCCCCCCCCCCAAGTTTGTACACGTTATTCGAGAACACCCTGTATACAGAGTCCGCCAAAAAACGTATACACACTTCATCAAAAGAAAAAACTAAATAAAAGTTGTAATACTAAATTCATACATGCATCAAGCGATGAATATAAATCCTCTTTGACTCCTACAATTACGACAGCTGTTCAACGTGATTATCATTAGCGTTGAGATATTTTTGAATACGGCGAACAATTGCACCTATCCCATTTCCTAGCAAACTCATATTAGTAATCTCCTATGTCTAGGTGGCAATTGTGGTCTTCTTTTATCGGGATCGTCTTCATTCAATACATGTAATAATATTGGGGTGTAAGCTTTCGATTTTGCTGTTACCAAAAAAATTATAGATGATATTTAGTAAACTGTGTATAAATTTTTTTGGCGGACTCTGTAGAAATTAAAAGATACATCGTATTCCCGCGCGAAACACTTGTAGTCATTGTTGATGCTGCTTCATGGAACAATCGCAAAAATCTCAACACCACTCTACTCAAAAATCTCTTTAGGTGGTGTTGAAAGTCTTCATTAACAAAGCAAACGTCACAATTTTTTAAGGCTGGCAAAACTCCCATTCAGCTCCAGGTAACTTGAATTTTAAAAATAAACTATAATGGAAAGGAAGAAAGAAAAAATAAAATCCTTTCTTAGCGAGCACCTAGAAGCCAAAAGAAATGTAGTTCTGGAGATTTCGTGATGAATGAATGAATGAATGAATGAGTGTATACAGTTTTCGCTCTTTCTTTTATATAATACTAGCAGACCCGGCAGTGCTTCGCTATTGTTATATATGAACGCCTTTTAAAAATCAACTAATGAAGCGCCATCTTTGACTTTTCTACGAACTGTACTAAGCTGAGCATACTCCAGAAACTTTAAAGTAAGATATCTTTTTTTTTTCGTAAGCCTTTATGTTGCCGCAAGCTACACTCAACTTACCTGTGAAAACCCAATGAAAATTCGTCAAGTAGTTTTGGAGATTAGCATGTTCAAACAGACAAACAGACAGACAGTTTTTAAAGATGTTCTTATTGTATTCCGTTTCACTCCTCTCCAATCACCGGCCCTTAAGCTGAGTTAGTTTGACGCAGGGCCGGAGATGAAAGGTGGGGGCAGGGTTCTAGAAATTAAGGCGTCGACTACTTATAGTTCATCCAACAAGAGAAAAACAGGGTGTGTCACAGGAAGTTTCAGATTAGCCAATCAGAGAAAGGGGGCCTCATGCGCTTAATCACTTCTGTCTCATGTCTCATTGAAGAAGCGCTTTATAATATTACAGCAGAAGCTTTAATATTATTCAGTTGCTTTGCTTTAATTATAATTAAAAATATTGTACACTTCATAAAATTATCTTTTAACTCAATTTTATATATATCGTTGTTCGAGATTCCCTGGGCCTTTTCTTTCCAGGAGTCGAAAAGCGAGGAGAGGGGGTGGTAGCTTCGCATGAAGACGCTTCATTTCCTTCTTGAACAATTGTTCGAACGCAAGAAAAAGAAACTTGCGTTGCCTTGGAAGTTTCTTCTATCAAAGCAGATGAGCTTTTAAAACACTATTTTTCTTTAAAGTAGCAAAATACGTTCCACACAAATCTCCCTAGCCTGGCTGTGAATAGTTTTTCCTTGTTTGGCTGAAGAGTTGTTGCACGGGCGTCGCCATTACAAATTGACTTGTGCAGCCGCTGAAGGAGAGATCCCACAAAACATTGCGGATGAGTGAGTAGTCGATATCAGACCGGAAACACACCCTGTTTTTCTCTTGTTGGACGAAGTATAGGTCATTTTGCGCCTTTTACACAAGTGATAACAGTATGCAGCCCGGCGCCCGGGGCACACACACATCCCTGCCCACGGCGGGATTCGAACCCACAGCAAGGCGGACTGGAGAACTAGAAAGCCTACGCCCAGCCCTCTCGGCCACCTGGCCGGCAGATGAAAGGTGGAGATTAACGTTCATTTTTCTGTATATTCAAATTCAGAAATTGCAAAATTTCATCAAACAAGAGTCCGAGCAACGCCGGGTATATCAGCTACTTCATAATCAATCGAAAAATAGTCCTGGATACTTTAAATAAATTTTAAATCAAATAACAAACTCAATATTTTATGACCAATGTAAAATCTAAGCTTTCTAACATGCCAGTTTGTATGTTAATTTATGAAAACCAAAAAAATAATCCGGAAAACATAAAATACCGGAAAATTGGATCCAGATAATTAAAAAGTGAACCAAACAGACATTTGATCTCGTCAATTGCCATCACCGTACCAGATTTCATTATTCTAGACCTATTTTTACTCGCGAAATACTGCATTGGAGTTAGACGGCAAAAATACAAAACGGGGGGGGGGGCAATCTTTGGACTCTCCTGGCGCCCCTCACAAAGCGGAAATATCCCCGAGAACCTTCCCTCCGAATTTCGTTACTTTATCTTAATAGATAAAGATAAACCCCCGAAAATAGATTTTTATCAGTTTTCGCACCCTTAAAATTCGAATATCGAAAATCGGGGAAACTACTTTTTTGGAACGGTAGATAGAAAGCTTCCTGTAAAATTTCCAAGATCTGCGTTTATTAGAGGCAGAGCCAAGCGACCGAACGTGCAATTCCTTTCTGCCGCCCTGAGTGGGCAGGGGGTGGGAAACCCCGTCTTCGCACGCCCCTACGCTATCCTTTCTATGACCTCGCCGAGTTTCGAGTAGGTAGCAGGGAATAAGGAGAACGGGAAGCGAAATTGCTAACTGATTCAATGCTAAATTTATGAAATAAAAACAGCGCCAAAGCGGAAGAACGTTTGGACTGGTGAACTAATCGGCTGTTCCCTTTTCTTCCCTCCCCACTCAAGCCGCTGTTACTTTCACTTCCCCCTTCGATTATACTGGATAAAGAAAAGACGCGAAGAAAGAAACATGGAAGGTGGGAGGAAAAAAATATTCACAAGTGCCTTTTCTTAATTCCAGTATAATCGAAGAAGACGAATTTCAATAGCTAATTTTTTATTACAGTTGTAATTAAATTTCGGTTTTAATTATTAGTCAATCATAACCGTATGTAATTCCACAAATCAATTTGTTAAAATTAATGCATTTAAAGCTAAGTTGACATTTTCTTAAAAATGAACATTAAACACTAAAAGAATCGCATAATTAACAACTCCTATACACTGGAAGTAACATGTGTTTAATAATATAAAAAAAATGACAAACATTGAGCTCAGATTATCGCCAATAAATACAAAAAAAAAGAATTGCAACAATGGATAAATAATGCACAGCTTTCTGTTATGATGTTAACAATTACTGCCGAATTTCTATCTTTGATTCCCTGAAACTGAAACTTTATTAAGGATTTAGATTCGAATTGCTAGTTCACCAGTCCGAACACAAGGATCGCTAGTTATTTCCGCATTTGAAAAAAAGTGCTGAACTTCGCTTCCCGTTCTCCCTATTCCCTGTTGGTAGCTTCAGTAGATTTTGCTGTGGGTTGATAAGTCAGCCAACCAGCTTTATACAGTATACTGTATTGGTCACCTTCCAGTTACTGTTGATGCTGTTTCACGGAACAATCGCAAAAGTCTTCATTAAACAAAGCAAACAACGACGTCACAATTTCTAACGCTAGAAAAATGCCATTCAGATAAAAAATAAAAGATACACTATATTCCCGCGCGACACACTTGCAGTCATTGTTGATGCTGCTTCACAGAACAATCACAAAATTCTTCATTAAAAAAAAGCAAACGTCACAATTTTTTAAAGCTGACAAAAATCCCATTCAGCTCCAGGAAAATTTAATTTTAGAAATAATCTACATTGGATAGGAAAAAAGAATAAATAAAATCCTTTCCTAGCGAGCACCTGGAAGCCAAGAGAAATATACTTGAAAAATTCAAGTTTGTAGGCTTCATAGTTTTGTAGATTTCGTGATGAGTGAGTCAGTGAGTGACTGATATAGATAATCGAATTGCCTGCTTCCGCCACCACCCAATTTTGAGTCTGACCATTTCAAATATGCCATTCGTTTCTGGTGGTTTGTGCCGTAACCCCGACTTTTGTGCCAATTACATAAAAAGTAATGAAGTAAATAAGAACTTCGCGGGGGGTGGGGTGGACTACATTTATCTATTTCCAGGATTGCAAAGATATTCGATTACATAGTATTTCAAGATGAGGAATTAGATAGATAGCCCCATATGTTAAATTACGATTCGGTTTCTTTCTAACGTAGCACATAAATTTGATTTGATTCGACAAACAGTGAATTGCATATTAATCATATTGCATCAAGTTACAACAACAAAAATATGAAATCATTTATGTTATGTAAAAGGAGTTTGTGAAAATCGTAGAAATTTACTTCTAAACTTGTGCAGTAAAGACTGTGACAAACATTTTAAAGGATTGAAAAATTGCTAAACGATTAATTTAAACGACTGCACTATAATCGTGACAGAAACTTCTGTTTTTCCCCCATTAAGAAAGCACTGCAACATGAAATAATTCACTGTAATAATTACAGTAACCGAATGTAGGTAAGAATGGCACAGATAAAAATGGCACCGGAAAAAATGGCACGGTAAAAATGGCACGGTAAAAATGGCACCGGAAAAAAATGGCACCGGAAAAAATGTCACACGTGGTAAAATAGGAAAAAATGGCACAGTTGAAATAAAAAAGTTATTATTCACTCATTGAATGATAATAAATTGCAACTATTCAGAGTATATTATATCTGAATCAATCTATCAAATGACGAGTACAGTTTAATTTTTTTGAACACAATTAATTTAAACATTTAAGCAATTATATTTAAACAAATTTTTAATGCAATTTTTAATGTTACAATCTTATGTTGCGTCCAAGTCCACATAATAATTGCACGAGGCTTTTCCTTCCCTCAGTATAGTCAATGCATAAGTCTTTCATTCTTCGTTGCAGATCAGCACATTCCTTCTTTACTCTCTTTCTGGGCGGATTTCCAATAGCGTCTCTACAATCACTGCACTCACAGCTGGGACATCTTCTACTGGCAGGAACGCAAGCGAATCCATCTCACCACAGAATTGTCGAAAATCTTCGCTATCTTTATAGTGATTGTCAAGTCCTAATTCCTGCACCTTTCTCCAGGTACTCTGTGTCAGATGGTAAAAACAACGTTGCGTATGTGTTTCTGGACCAAAAATGTAATTGATGGCTTGGATGACTCCCTGCTCGAAGTCTACAATTATTGTTGTTGGGTCTGGGTAAAGATCCATCTGTTGGCAGCGATCTAGAACTGCTCGCAGCAGGGTTTCATAGGTGTCTTGGCATTTATTCTGCAGGCAGGCAAAAACAGTAGTAACTGCTGTATTGCCAATTGGGACTCGTATTAGGTAGAGTTGTAAAAATCCTGGTGGAGTCATTGAATAGTTACCATCCATAAGCCAGGTACCAGCTGAAGCAAGTAACCCTAGGGACTCATCAGAGCCAAAGGCAATGATGCGGCTATCCGTGTCTGGGCCATTGTTAAAGAACAGGAATGGTTTTGGCTCAGATCCTGCAGTGGTCGTCCATTCCCCATTGATTGTCAAATCTGCAAGTGTTGCTGGTTCTGGTGGATATAATTTGGACCTCTGGTTGCGTAGAGTTATCTTTATGATGTCCTCAGGTGGTAGTAAAGCTTTTGCTTCAGCAGATAAATCAACCACGTTGTTGCAGTAAATCTGGCTAGGTTTATCTTCCGTAGAGGCTGCTTTTCTCTTCATGTTGCTGATGCATTTAGTAGCTGAGATAGCAGCATGATCAACTGAGTGGTTGTGGCCATTTCTTGGAACAGGATCAGTCATCTCAGTCGTCACAACTGCCTTATTGAACTGCCATATTTAACTGCCAATTAAATATAATTGCTTAAGTGTTTAAATTAATTGTGTTCAAAAAAATTAAACTGTAATCGTCATTTGATAGATTGATTCAGATATAATATACTCTGAATAGTTACAATTATCATCATGAGTAAATAATAACTTTTTTATTTCAGCTGTGCCATTTTTTCCTATTTTACCACTTGTGACATTTTTTCCGGTGCCATTTTTACCTGTGCCATGTTTACCGATCACGATAGTAACCAGATATCCACATTGCTGTTTCTCTTACCAAAAGAATGAAATAACAGAAAAGAAACTGAATGTACATAAATAATATTGGGAAAAAATATAGTTTGTACTCCACTTGGAGACCAGTTTTTTAAAAAATTTCTCAGATTAATTTTTACATGTGCAGCAAAATTGTATTTGTTTTCATTTCTAATAATCCGGATGTTTTGTCCTTGCTATTTCGAGGAAAATAAGCTTGGAAAGGTAACCCGATCATTCTGCAACAAAATAAAAGGATTCAAAGGGAATAATATACAGGGTGACCCAAACTTATCCAACATAATTGTTGAGGAACATTGTAGGGTTCAAATGAAACGAAAAATGTCGTATTAACATTACACCTAGTTTCGATCGTCTGTGAGATATCGACGTTTGTCTATTTTCTTGTAGAGTTGTTAAAGCAAATAAGTAAAACACTTGAGAGTGCAGATCACTTTTATTTTGCATACTGACAGAACATCACATTGCACTACAAAACAAAACTAAAATGATACAAGGAATAAGAATAAAAAGAAAGTAAAAAATCAGCCCCTCAAAGGAAGCCCCTGAAAATGGTTCCCCCAGCTCCAATGCACTGGTTACATCTTCGGACTACTGAACTCTTAGTTGCCACAATCTGGTCGGGTGTAAGTGCTTGACTACAAGCTTGAATGGATGCAATGAGCTCATATCTGGTGGTGGGCGGATTTCTGTAGACCTCCTCCTTCAGTGTTCCCCAAAGAAAAAAATCTAATGGGGTGAGGTCCGATGACCTACGAGGCCAAGCTACTGGTCCACCTCTACCGATCCATCTCTCCGGATAATTGACATTCAACCAGTCTCGCACTCCTCTACCAAAGTAGGCCGTGCATCCGTCCAATTGCAATCAGAAATTTCTTTGTACATAACAGAAAATAGACAAACGTCGATATCTCACACACCATCGAAACCAAATATAATGTTTATAGGACTTTTTTTCGTTCCATTTGAACCATACAATGTTCCTAAACAATAATGCTGGATAAGTTTAGGTCACCCTTTATATTTATATCACGAAAAATTTTATGAACCAAAACTGCTTTGCGAATGTGCAGATAGTGAAAATTAACCAAAAATTTTATTATAGTATACGCTTATCATAATAATATTACAAAACAATATTTATTAAATAAAATTAAAATATGCTACATTAATTGATTATTAAATCCATTTTGGTTTGCTTTGAAAAAGGATACGGGACATAGAATATCATTCAACGATCTTGTACTTGTTAAAGCAATAAAAAATAATCGCCTTCTGGATGCCTTTGAAAGTTTAGAAATCTCATCAGCCAACAGTAAAAATTTACTAAACTCCGACAAGGGACCCATTGGAGATTCCCAACTGATTAACTATTGGTCCAAACGGACCAATCACTGATCTAGCCCCCTTAGTGGGGTTTATCACTCTTTCTGTCATTGGTGCTGTCAGACTATAAATATCGGTCTTGTTCTTTTTCACACTCACTGGAAGACCGCTTGGGTTGGTTAGGCTTCTTGACTACCTCAGTGTATTTCCTTTGGAATTTATTCTGGTTGGATGAGCTTTGTGAAAGCGCTGCTTTCGTCCCATCCTAACGAATGTACACTTCACTGTTCGATTGTCGATTTTCACACTCAGTATCATCTGGTGTGTTACTCCCTTCTTTTCCACCTGCTGAATGATGAGAGCTTCGCCCTCGAAAAGCGCTTCTAGGATTAGGTTGTATTTTTCTTTTTACTTAATTTTTGTTGTGGTTAAAGAGTTGTTATTTACTTTGTCTTTACTGAATAGATTATTGTTAACTTATCAAGTAGACAAAGGTACCTGTCAGTGAAAAGTAGTTATCTACTATGCTCGGCGTTGCTCGGGCTGTGAGTTTAATGAAATTTTATAATATTTGAATATAAATAAGAACACATGAAAAATCCTTAGAGTTAGTAAAGTAAATATTCACTTTGGAAAATCGAAAAAAACTTTTTAAAATGCTCGCACTGGAATTTTGTGCCCAATTGGGACTGCCCAGGAAATACATTGCATTCTAAACATTTTAGAATATCAAACAAAGGCTGTGAGTATTGAATTATATCTGTGTATATTAAATTATACTATATAGATGGATTCAGGGAGTTGAGGAACACTATCTACAGCCTCATCAACATGTAACTGTTTCAATACAGTTGTATTTAGTCACAGAGCGTGAAATTATGTCCTGAATGTGGTTGTTCATATTGACAGTACCAGTTTAGCAGCAAAGATTGCTCTCTCACACAATCAGTCGACATCTTAATAATCTTTTATCTATAAAGAAGGATGTTTGTTTGTGGGTTTGTTTGTTTGTTTTTTATACAAATCTACAGTTTTATTCCGATCTTGATAAAATTTCGCACACATGACCTTCAAAGCATGAGGAAGGTCACTGTCTACCTCAGATTTCGAAAAAATAATAATTATTGATAACAAATCGATATTCATGGTTATGGCAGGGTATATTAATGAGAAATATTTCATGACCAACAACGCAAGACAAAGTTTTTGCAACAATAAGTATCAATAATGGTATCAACACGCAATTCACAAACACTCTGCACGGACCAACAATATATATCTCATGACCAACAATACAAATAAAAGTTTGTGCACCAATAGGTATCAACAATGGTGTCAACACGCAATGCACCAACATTATGCAAGGATCAACATTATATGTCTCATGACCAACAATGCAAGGCAAAGTTTGTGCAATATAGAATTGCTGTTATTCAGGCTTTTCTTAGAAAAGAGAATTCTTAGTACTTAACAATTTCTTGAAAATCTTTAAAAATGATCAGTAACTGGAGATAATGAGTTAGCAGACTATTGAGAAAGAGTGAAAGACGATAGAGGAAGCATTCCTTTAGCTCCGTGCTGTATTGAGCAAATGGTAAGCAAGTAAATAGAAGAATCGGCGACTGCTAGACTACACAAAGTAATGAATGGCCAATTTTTGCTTCAAGACATCGAAAGAAGAAAGGAAATTGCAACAACATCAAGTGCACATCTAAAGTAAGATTACGTGAGTAAAAAATTATTTAGACTAGAAGGCATCCTTGGAGAGGTCCATCCATTGTGAGCCTTTAAAAATTTTTTTTTCGGTAAATCAAGTCCCGGTATATCACCTAGTTTGGATTTTTTCAGTGAAGAGGTAAATTCCTGTCTTTCATATTTTTCTTAGAATGGATAGTCCCTTCGCTCTATATTGTAGTGATTGAGTTATTATTTAACCAATTTGGAGGTTTAATTTAGCTTTTTGAGGTTGTTCTGTTTACCTACAAGCGTAATTATCCCGGGCAACACCGAGTCCTCTGCTAGTAAAAAATTAAAAAAAAAACTATTTACAGTTTTCTATATGAAAAAAAATTAAACATATCTATCTCGGGTGAATAAAATAAAAGAGAATCTAATTAGATTTTTTATGACAGTTTCTATATAATTAATTTCTTTAAAATTTATAAATTAATGAGACAATATTCTATTCTAAAATACTCTTTTTTGTTTGTTTATGTCCAGAATTTTTATTCTTTTTTATTTATACTAATAATAATAAAAAAATAATAATAAACATCATCATCATCATACTGTCCAGTGGGGTTTTAGTACACAGGATTCTTGTCTGTGGGGTTTTTGTCCTGGACCCGCATCTTTGGCACACGAAATTTTCTTTATTTTCATACATAACACAAAGGCGGTGATACCACTCCTCACATCCTTCACAATATATCCAATAAATGGTTGTTGGCCATATTAAAAATTATTATAAATTGAAATAGGAAATGTGTACATTTGAATTTTTTCAGTATTTTTTATTTCCTTTTTTTGATGTTACAGAATTTAGAACAGAACACAGTTGATATTAATTTGGTAGAAATAAAACAAATAACAGAATATTCATAAATTTATATGAGCAGAACACTACCGTATCCATCGTCCTCTGAAATGTGGAGGAGGTGTCCCATTGTTTTACACATGGCCCTACCCCATTCCTGAAGATGATGGATCTCAGTGGTGCTACTCACATGACTGCTCACGTCACAGGTGTCCTCTTAGTACAATGGGGTCGTTAATGTTTGAATTACCTTGAATTAATGTGGGTTAATTAATTAATTAATTTTCTTTTTACCTTTGATTTAACTTGATTTGGGTGTCTCCTTTGGGGTGGGGGTTCTGTTTGATTACGTTTTGATCGAGCTTCCATTCCTTGGTGTGGTCATTCATATGACTGATGACATCTAGATTAATCAAGTGTTTGCGGCCATGTACAGAGGTCCTGAGGTTGAAAATAATATTAACATCATATGATTAATTAATACCAACGGTGCCATGCAGTGAAGCATCTCTGTCCTGAAGAGTGGCATGCAGTGAGGCACCACCACCTGTATGACAGACAAGCGTGTCCTTGTGCCCAGAGTGAAAAACAGCCTTATGTGATTTTGTCTCACAATTATTCATAATTGGTGTCCCGTCTTGAGGTCCAAATAACGACTCAAGGGAAATGGATTGGGGGAAAAAGAATATTGATTATTTGGTTTTAATGTCCCCTAATTCAGAATAAAAACATTTCGCATTCCTGGGAGTGAAGGGGTAAATTTTGAAAATTTTAATTTTGTAGGGGTAGGGGTTAGACCCCATGTAGTTATTTAGAAAGGAGTTGAGCATCTTGTAAAATGTAGGTTAGCAAAAAACTCGGTGAAAAAAATCTCATCCCCTGCCCTTTATCGAGTGGGTAAAGTGAAAGGTATGGCTAGCTAATGTAGACAAAAACAGAAAAACTCATTAGAAACTTATTAGAACTTTATAAATTATTAGAAAACAGTTATTCTCATTAATTTTCCAAATGTAGGCCCTAAGAGAATGTCATAAAAACTGTCATTCCCATTTTCCCAATGCAGGTTCTGTGCTCCGAATTTCTCCGCACATGCAACTTTTTCCTTCCAACATTTACAGCTCTATGACATTTCTCAGCTTAAAGTTAAGTGACGGTTGCAGTTTTGTTTCTCCAAATGATTAAGCGAAAGCAAGATTTTTCACTAATTTTTTCAGCAATGTTAGTTTGTTTCAATAATTTTCCTTCACATGCACCTTTTTAAATTGAATTTTTCGGGTGTTCAATAAAAATACGAGGTTATAGGCAAATATCATTATTTTCACGTCACAAGTTCTTTTTATCTCACCGTGTTGGTACATTGTTTGCATACTCAAATGTGTTGTTAATACAACAATTGACACAAGTTCATCATTAATACAATTTGTGTAAAGTATTTGTATAAATAATAATAATCACAGTGGTTTGTAACAGGTGCGAGTGTTCGCCAGTTTCCGTGTTTCAATTGATGGCTTTGCCATTCTAATCCATTTTTTAAAATTTTGAATTTACCTTCTCAAATACAAGTTTAGCTTGATTGGATAAGTGTTTACAGCCAACATTGTTTAAGGTCTGTTGCTAACGTATTTATGCTCAACAGCGTTGATTGATGTGTTTTTCAATCATTTGAGGTTAAATTCGAGTGACTGTGTTCTATCAGAGTTTTTCATTCTTTTACACCTGATCTGTTTAGGTCTTTAAACCAAATTTTAAGTGCTTCAAAGTTGTTAATATGTACATGATGAGAATGTTGCTGTGCAATGGTTGCATGTACAAATTGAACACCTAAACTTCACAGTCCCAACGAATACAAGGATAGTTTTAAGGCTTTCATTTTACGCATATTGTGTGGTTTTATCTCCACAAAAGTACATCAACAACTTACTAAGCCCATCTTGTTAATTGATCGCACTGATTTTGTTAATGCCAAAAAACAGTGAATAGAGGCTGATTGCGTGCTTTATTTCTGTTCGGTTTTTCAGGTGGTCGTCTTCGTGGTGCCTGATGAGTTTTAGGACTCACTATTAAGGGTTATGACATAAGCTCTCATTGATGCCATTGAATAAACCTTTTTCAGGGCATTTGTGGCCAAATTTGCCTGATTATACTTTTGCAGTACAAGTTTATTTTTTATTCACCAGTTTTTCACGCTCTTTAATGTGATTTTAAAATGTTCTTCCATGATGCTGTGACAGCGGATGTGTCTATTGTCACGGCAATCAAACGCAGACTCATGAGGCTGCTAACGAGACAGTGGGTTGCTGCCGGGGTGTTTTCACATATGCTCTCATTGACACAGTCAAATAAGGTTTTTCATGGTAATTGTTACTGAATTGTCTATATTCATACATTCATTATTTTTACATTTTAACATCAATTTTAAGTGTTTTTCTGGGGTACTAAGCTGATGGTGTCCTCATCTTTCACATCCTCACATACAATTGTTGGGGTTGTTAACCAAGACAGTGAACAGCGAAAAGCTTTTTATACGGTCTCAAACGCGGCTAATTGTTCAAATACGTTGAAGGTAGTTCATTATTTTCCCAGTGATTGCGAGTGCCTTTGTACTAACAATTTCTATACATATCAATTCAACTGTAGTTTTTTTACTTTTGACACAAAGCTTAGGATTTTTTATCTTCTTTATAGTTATTGTTATTTCAACATAATACGTGAAGGTATATGCAGTAAGTTCCTATTAAAAACGTTTTACCTAACTGCTATCACACTACTTGGGTGAGGTCTAGCCCGTAAGGTATGAACAGTGTAGCCAACCTCTACTAGCCACGTTTGCGCTAACCAAAACTAAAAACACCTCGTGTCTTCCTGTTAGAGTACATGAAATTCGTTTCCGCATTAGTTTCTCTGATTTTTCACCTCATTAAAATGTTTCTTTTTTTGCAAAGGTGTACGCAATGGTTACCACGTTGGTCAAGTATAACATTGACCGCGTTGGATGCAATCAAGTCGGGTACTTTGACGATAAACATGCGAACTAACCCAAGCAAAAAAATCTTTGTGATTTC
>JAHWFO010026102.1:0-21132 GCA_023313115.1 Rhysida immarginata
TTTTTATTTCTGTTCATATCTCAGTTATCGTTCATATTTGAACCCATGTTCATAGGACGTTTTGTGTTTATCTTAACCTCTATAATACCCCCTTTGAGTATTTTACATTCGATGTAAATCACCCTGTATATACTTTTTGTATAATAAATTTTATTAATGGAAATCAATTAAAATTATATTGGGATGTTAATTTTTTATTATTTTTTATTTTCATTTTTTTGTTTTTATTATTTGTTATATTTTTTATATCAACATGGCAAGATCAATTAATCAATCAATTAATTAACGGATCTTAATAACATTTTACATGTTGAATATCTGTGTGCAAGTAACAATATAAATGTAAACGCACTGGCAATGATTGTTTATTGCAATCAATGCAATGAATATAATAACACATATGACAAAAAGTTAAAAGAGATAGTTTAAGAATCTCCTTCCAAAAACCAAGTTTATGACGAACGTCAAGACTACCCAATATGACAATTTGACAGAATAAATAAAAGTTCAAGTATTTAGGAGAATTTAATAAAACGGATCAGAGAAAAAAGCTTTTAAAGCAAGAGTCAGTAAGATGAAATCGGCCTATTTCCTCACCAAAGATATCTACAACCTCTGACAATTAAGTTCGGTGAATGACGTCATAGTGCTAACGGTCGTAAGAGTGCGCCACCGTCGTATTCTTCCCCGGACAGGTCGAAACGTGTTTAAACAAATTTGAGAGAATCAGTGCTGCGAGTGCATTTATCGTGTTTAAACAGGACATTGAAGAGTCAAGGTGTAGTGCGCGCGGTCAAAACCCAATATGGATCAGCGAACGAAAGGACTCATGAAATGGTAACACTTTACAAAGAAAGTGCTATCACTTTGAATTGTGTTTATGAGTGGTTTAAACGGTTCCGAGGAGGCCCGAACACCGTGGAACACCGTTTCCCGAAGTAGCCGGACATCCAACGTAATTATACGATCCAACTGAAGGCTATCCCTAAAAACGACTACGCCAGGCGTTTCCAGGACTTGTACAGTCGTTCCCAGAAGTGCATTACTATCTACAGGGATTACTTTGAAAGATAGTAACTGCTGTTTCATGTAAGCCAGCAATCCACTCGCAATATGACATCATTCACCGAAATTTATTGTCACAGTTTGAAATAAGAAGTCAATATCATTCAACGCTAAACTTTGGCACTAAACAACAGTAATACGCCCAGAAGCACTTTATACAGCTAAGTGTCTGACCCTGATCAAAAAAATATTAACTGAAGAACTGAAAGTAGCTGAAAGAAAAATATTAAGAAAAATGTTGGGGCTCATTATTTAAAGTACGTCGCAACAAATAAATATACACACATACTGAAAAAATTACTGATACTGTACCATTAGGAAAAGGAGAATAGTTTTTTTGAAAATCTTGAAAGAATAAACCCCAATAGGCTCACAGGAAAAATTTTCAAATGTATGTCAAAATTGAAAATAGCCAATACTTGGATAAATGAAACACAAAAGGACATAGAAGAATTACACATTTCACAAGCAGACATATAAAAACGTACACCACATGAAATCAGGTTATTGTTAAAGTATCCATATTTTGGGGCGCAAGTAAATTTACCAGGCCCCAAAAACTGAATGATTTAAAAATGTTTCATTGTAAAACAAGAAAGCTGTGCGTGCTAGAGAAATTTAAAAATTATATTCGTAATCAGCAGAAAAAATACTACCGGTACAATCAAAAGGCTTTCGGGAATAAATGAAGAATTAAAACTGCGTATTTTAGACTCAGAAAAGGAATAATAATGAGTTGAAAAGAACGTAGTCCATTGCGGGTTATTCAACAACACAACAACGACGACAAAATAAAACTCATTTGTCAAATGAATTTGAATAATGATCATCATTGAAGAAGGAACTGAAAATTTTTATATATGTCCTGAAAATGGTAATTTGCATCCTGAAAACAATGAACGGTTTGATTTGATCAACAGTTTCCAGATTTCTCTCGGTTCCTTAAGCCTTGGATCTAACAATTTCTTTTGCATCCTTCAATGATATCTATGGTAGTGCATTTAAAAAAAGGGGACTGAATAGGCATTCATTCCTTCGCAGGAAGATGCGCTTCACCAATCAGGCTCGTTTTGAATCAAGCGTACGTGCCTGTTTAATACACTGATCAGTCTCTATAATAAAAGAACATGTGTGCCTGACATAATAAGAGATTTTAATCTTCATGCCATTGGAATCGGCCTCGGTGGCTCAGCGGTTGCGTGATGCCCGAGGACGACGAGGATTTTTCAGGGGGAAATCCTAAGATCACTCCCTTCCTCCGGAAGGGAAGTAAAGCCGTTGGTCCCGTGTAGTCGTTTGCCGGCTGCACGTTAAAGAACCCTTGCGAGGCAAAATTTGCGGCCCCTATAACGCCGTCCTGAAATGACCATAGCAGTTGAAAAGGACGTTAATACCAAACAAACCAAACCAAATCATGCCATTGGAATGATTCAGGGTGGTTGTGTCATAAGATGGTGGACGAACCTTTGGTTTTTAATTATTTTATTTAAAAACGTCCATAAAGTTATAGTTTTTCTCTTATTCCGAAGATGCAATACGGAAAAAATCCAATGAAACCAATCAACTAAAAAAAATTAATGAAATTTATATTTGATATCGACTCCGTTATGAAATTAATTACCAACTACCAAATGAATTTTAGTATCTGCAACTTGGACTACTTCAAGGATAAGCAGTTGAGTCTTTTTTTTTTTAAACAATTTTTAACTTTTGTGGTGTCTTTGTTTTTTTTTTTTATTCGAACTTGATTTCTAATTTTGTTGCATGTGTTTTTACCCTAATTTATCCCCCCCCCCATTGATGTGGTAACTAATTCTTCACTTGTTTTGTTTTCATGGTTAACTGTTATCTTAAAGACTTAGTTTCATCTTTTCTTTTTTTTTCTTCATTATTCAATTTTATATGGATCACTCATTAACACTGGTATGGGCTTCGGCCTGTTAAGGGCAACACGGACCTTTTTCCCTCTTGATTTATTCGAAGGAATTACCCCTGTTGTTGTTACATTATTATTATTATTATTATTATTATTATTATTATTATTATTATTATGTAAGGTAAGATGTATGTACGAGGGTGAATCAAAAAATAAGTTACACTCTATCTGTGGTCGAACAGTGTCGACATCATTCGCCATTTTAAGGATGTTGCCTGTATGTCTATAATTGCAACGTGGCATGATCCCACGTGTTCACGTGTTTACTGCGTACGCAAGAGTATTGTTGTCATGGCGCTGGTTGTACACTCCAAATTGGAGATTCGCGAAACAATCTTTTTTTTGGATGAAAGGCTTCAATTGCACTGAAATCCATAAGGAAATTTGCCATATCTAAATGGATAATGGATTTCTCATCCTGTATTTGTAAAGTGGTGCCAGCAATTCGAAAATGGGCGCTCAAAATTTACGGACGAATACCACGCAGGAAGACCATCCACGTTCAACACTCCAGAGCACATTGCGTTAATGAGATAATTCAGAACAGTCGACGAATCAGAATTAAAGAAATAGCCAGAACGTATAACTTTTCTTATGGCAGTGTGATGCCATGGTTGATAAATGCTGGAGTGGATTTTTACCTCAGCGTCATGGAAAAGTCAGTTTCATGATCAGACAAGTGTTTACAATTCTTGGGCGATTATGCAGAAAATTGAAGTAAGTGGCGCATGTTTCCTAAAAATGTGTACATGGGATCTTAACCTAAATCTTTTTTTACCGTATCAGAGTGTATCTTATTTTTTGATTCACCCTCGTTTGTACAGGTATCGCTCATTCCCTATAGCATTGATCATTTATAACATACACAATCCAGCCAAAAGTAATCTGAGACTTTCAATTTTAGACGTTTTATCGAATATCTATAAAAGTACTTGACGAATTATCCTGAAATTTCAGAGGTGTAAAAAGGATGTTACACGTCATATATTTCAGGGAAGGCTTTTTCCCGAAGGCAAATAGGGGACCAGCAAAGAGTGAAACAAAAAAAATGTTTGGAATCACCCTGTAAAAAATAATGCTTGAAATGCATTGTAGTTGGAGCATATGCTTAAGAGGCTAGCTTTACTTTTGTGTGTTCATTTGTATGAGAATAGCACGTTTATTCATGGAGATAAATAGGTTTATTTAAAAAGTCGAAATGTTTTCATAAGTTTTTTGTTTATAACATGCAGGATTTTCAATCCAATGCAATGCCATTTTCAGGAAACTTGATAAACTACAGTACAGACAACACGCTGCAATCAGAATAGAAAAATATTAAATATTTGACGAATATGAGCATTTTTACTAAATAATGTTTAAATGCACATGCGCATGCGTTACCAAATTGTCTTTTGCATAATTTATTAGCCAAATGTATAGAGCTATTCTTATAAAAAGCCCAAACAAATATGTGAATATTCAGAAAGATATCGTCGATAAAATGAGTTGAATTTTTGCTGCTCTCAAAAATAAACAAAACGATAAGGGGTTTTCTCCAAACTTTTATTTTTGAATCGGACACCAGTATCATCTTCTTCTCCTTACGCTGACATGAAAACATATCGACTTCATATTGACTTCATATCAGCGTAAGAACACGAAGTTGGTACTGGCGTCCGATCCAAAAATCAAAGTTTGGAGAAAGCCCCTTATCGTTTTGTTTATTTTTGAGAGCAACTGAAATTCAACTCATTCTATCGATGATATTTTTCTGAATTTTCAAGATATTTGCTTGGGCTTTTTATAAGAGTAGCTCTATACAGTTGGCTAATAAATTATGCAAAAGACAATTTTGTAACGCTTGCGCATGCGCAGTTACACATTATTTAATAAAATGCTCATATTTCATCAAATATTTAATATTTTTCTATTCTGATTGCAGGATGTTGTCTGTACTGTAGTTTGTCAAGTTTCCTGAAAATGGCATTGCATTGGGTTGAAAATCCTGCAAGTTATAAACAAAAAAGTACGAAAACATTTCGACCTTTTTAAAGAAATCTTATATCTCCATGAATATATGTGCTATTCTCATACAAATGAACACAGAAAAGTAAAACAAGCCTCTTAAGCATATGCTACAGCTACAATGCATTTCAAGCACTATTTTTTACAGGGTGATTCCAAACATTTTTTTTTTGGTTCAGTTCTTTGCTGGTCCTCTATTTGCCTTCGGGAGAAATCCCTCACTGAAGTATATGAGGTGTAACATCCTTTTTACACCCCAGAAATTTCAGGATAATTCGTCAAGTATTTTTCTAGATATTCGACAAAACGTCTAAAATTGAATGTGTCCGATTATTTTTGGCTAGATGGTGTATATATTGAACCACTCTTAGCCCGTATAACTACAGAATTTCAACTAAGTCCCTTCACTAGTTTTGGCGCCAACCTGTAACATACAAAAACGGCTTGAAGAGACTGTAGCACCGTTTGAAAAAGTGTATCGAATTTCGAGAAGACTACATTGAAAAATAAAAATAAAAAACCACACCAATACCGTGTTTTTCTTGTCGATTCCTTGTAAGTTTGGAATTGGAAATGCATGGAACTTCAGCGAATTTTTTTAAGTACATGTATATGTCTAGAACTCTCTAGGTAAAGCTTTACGTTTTAATTCCGCTAAAAGTTTTAATCTTGTGTCTTAATCCTCTGTTTGGGTTTAATTATCTTGTTACAAAACGTTTATGACTCGACAATCTCCATTAATATTAAATACCAGCTTATTTGCTCTTGTTATCTTATATTATTCCTTTTAGTAATTTCGTTTTTTTATTTATTGTATTGTTATATTTTTTATTTTTATTATTTATGCATGAATTTTTATTGTAATTATATTAGGTTTATTATCTCTAAATGGTTGCTGTTATTTGTAGTTCATATACCATGTGTTTCAAAAGTTCCCAAACACAGGAGATGACTTTCCCTGCATAATGTACTGTTGTACAGGTATGCTGATTGGCTGGTAGACAGAGGCCACTGTCTCTCAACCTCTTTTTTCAAATAATAGATGCTCCTAGTCATGAGCTGAGGAGAGTCGTGTAGCCATAAGGGGGGGACGACCCCCAAAACTATTTTTGTTTAGTCTTCAGGGGTTTTCTGGGGGGAGAGTTAAAGTTTAATATATATTTTGAACTAGATAGAGTGTACAGCAGCACAATAAGGGAATCTTTAGGTATTGAGCCGCTACTTCTCCGCATTGAGAGATCTCAGTTGCGCTGGTATGGCCACATGATACGGATGCCGCAAGCTAGTCTTCCTAGGCAGTTGTTATTTTCCAAGCTGGTGGGTAAGAGACTACATGGAGAATCTGCGTTCGAGTCACTTGGATATTACCAGGGAGGACATGCGCCTAATGGCGGAAGATCGCGATCGCTGGAGATCCTCCATGGGGCTGCTGCCCCCGCGACCCTGCGGATAAGCAGGTTTGAAAAGTAAGTAAGTATATATTTTGAATTTTAAAAAAAAACTCCCATAAAGAGAACTCTATATTGCTAATGTAAATATTTTACATTTTTTCTGCTATTTATTTATCATAACCTTTATTTATTTTACATAACCTGGTTTTATTTTACACTTTGAGCAAGTGGCATAACCAACACGTTTCATTTGGGAATGTAAAAAGAAAATAAACACATTGGAGAAACTTTGCCACTATGTAAAACTGGTTTTATGTAATTTATTTCAGCACATGATTTATTTTAGTGCTTGGCCAAACATTACTGTTGTTGTCATAGGTTAGGTTATTCGTACATACAGAAGGGGCAGTTCAGGAACTTTTGAAACATATGGTATAGTCTATGTATCTTTTGTTTAATTTAATTTTTTATTTTTTGTCAATTTAGTTTTGCTCTCCATTCTTTTCTTTTCTATTCTTTTCCACTTATTTCCATTTTTTCACTTATTTTCCCCCCCATTTTTATTCATGTTTTCCATTTTCAATTTTTTTTTCTTTTTTCCATTTTTTAAAAATTTTCCTTAATTGGTTATGTGTTACATTCATACTAAAGACTTTTCTCCCCCAATATCCACCGAGAATATTAATTCTCAAATTACTGATATATGCGGCAGCCAATCAAATAGCTTTTTTTTATTTAAATATCAGCAGTATCAACACCAATTTAACGTGTACATTAGCTAATCTCAAGGCCCTGGCGATAAAACCAAAAATTCTTATATTTACTGAGAGTTGGACTTATGATTCCAGTGATGTTGCTGTTTATCAGGCCATCTCAGTCAGTTGCACCAATAAGCATGGAGGCTTATCTCTGTCTATCTTTTATACTCACTTTTCTTTTCTACTTCTTCTGATTATAGCTTAGTTAGCTCGATTATGAGGCATTAGCAGACAGCCTGGCGGTATAGTAGAATTGGAATGTGAAGGGGATGTCTAAACATTTTTACATCTGGCTAAAACCAAAAGGTGTTTGTCACCTCCCCTCCACAATCCATTCCCGCTAAAAACCTGTGTTCTGACTCATGCTCTATTTTCAGGCTCACGTGTCTGCTGACATCACATGTGTGCTCTAGGTACAATGGGTTGTCTATGTTTTAATTACCGTTAATTAATGTGGGTTAATTAATCAATTAAATAATTTTTTATTTACCTTTCATTACTCTTGATTTGGTTCTCTTCATTGGAGTGGGGGTTCTGTTTGATTACTCTTTGATCGGGTTTCCATTCATGGGTGCGGTCACTTACGTAGCTGATGACATATTCTTTATTAATCACGTGATTGCAGCCATGTTCCAATGTCCTGAGGCTGAAAATAATTTTAATTTCATAATACTTGGTTATTAGCATGCAGTGAAGCATCCCTGTCCAGAAGAGTGGTTTACAGTAAAGCAATACCACCAGTGTGACAGGTAAGGTGGTCCCGATGCTCGCAACAAAAACGGACTTATGTGATTTTGTCTCACAGTTGTCCACCCCTTGATTCTCTTATATACCCCATATGACTGGAGAACATGGTTAACGTACTGGCCTACAATTTGATTGCCTAATTACTATTGTTTCTCAAACCCTTTTACACTTTTCTTCTAAATAATTTACTTCTGATTCAAGGTGTATTGCTTGCTTTTTAATTTTCTGATATTGAGTGCATTCTTTCAATTGGCTACTGCCAACTGTGACCCAAAGTTTTAGAGGGTTGACAATGGACATCGCAAACTTTTATAAATACAGTTTCTCACTAAGAATGTTCAATTTTCTTCTACTCTCTGTGATTTTTTTGCGTTCTGATTGCTGTTTGGTGTTTGTTTTAAATTTTTTTGTCTCTCTCGTTGTTTACTCTTTTAAAGGCAAGTGTTGTTTAAGCAATGTACGAACCATTCTATACGAGATTTAAGTTAAATTTTGGTTTGGGGAAATTCTACATGGTTCGTTGGGGAACTTTTAAATGTTGTATGCGGCTTTTGTTTCCTGCCTGACCTGCGATGGGCAGGAAATTTTTCTGTTGTTTTTCAGCAATGCTAGTTTTGATCAGCTATTTTTTCCGCACATACAACTTTTGCTCCTCAACATTTTCGGCTCTATGGCATTTTCCAGCTTAAAGCTTTGAGATAAGGGCAGTTTTTTTCACTGCGTGTTTGAGCGACTGCAAGTTTTTTCCCTGTGTTGCCGACCCTGTGTTAAAAAATGTTTCGCGAATTTCTCCACATGTGCAACTTTTTTTTAGACTGACATGTTTCAGTTTTTCTCAGTAGAGCGATTTTTTTTACTCATTATTTTAGTCCTATGCGTGCATTTTTTGTTCTTTTTACGAATTTAACAACAGTTTTATATTCACAGGTTTGATGCAAATGGTTTTATTTACCATCTCGTCATGGATGAAGCATTTTCAAGTGCTAGAGACCTGGCTGGTTTTGGTGCTGTGCGAGGGTTAGCTTTACAAACAAATCATTCTGATAAAGTGACTGGTGAATGGTTAAGTTTTGTTCTTGCTGACACGTTACATAAATCTGTTGGACATCGTTATCCACGCAACCGAATAAGGGTTTTTCCACCGTTTGACCAATTTCAAGTTGATCTGGTTGATATTTCGAGTCTATCAAACGATGGTTATAAATTTCTCCTTACCTGCATCGATGTTTTCTCTCGATTTGCATGGGTTCTCCCACTAAAAACAAAGACGATGCAAGCACTTGAAAAAGCCTTTCAAAAAATTTTCACTGATGATCAGGTTCCGCTAAATATGAACAGTGATAAATACAAGGCATTCTTAAATAAACACGTTCAGGACTATTTTAAAGAACTCAACATCGAAATTTTTGCAACTGAATCTGACGTGAAGGCCGCAACAGCTGAACGCTTTAACCGCACCTTAAAAACCTGAATGTTTTAGTATTTCACGTATGCCAACACACATAGGTATATTGACGTCTTACCTGGTCTCACGCTAAGTTGCAACAATCGTGTTCAAAGATCAGTGGGTATTGCACCATCTGAATTTAATGATCGTAATGCACCGTCACTGTGGTTGAAAATGCGGTGCTATTACACAGCTGCTCCACAAACAATGCTGAGGTTACAAATAGGTGATCACATGCGTATTTCAAAAGTGAAAAACCTTATTGATAAGGGTTATCTACCAAATTGGACACTGAGGAAGCGTATGAAGTCTTAAAAATCATTTACAGAAAACCCATTGTGTATAAAATAAAAGATTATCGTGGCCATGTGATTGCTGGGGTATTCTACAAACAGGAGTTGCAAAAGCTGAAGTATATAAAGTTGAACGAATTATTCAATGACAGACGAGACGAGGTGTGGTGAAGCTTTTGTGAAATGGCATGGTTATCCCAACAGCATGAACAGTTGGGTACATGCAGACGATCTTTTAAACGTTTGACAAGCTGTGTAATGGATCAGGTGCAATTGTGATTCCACATCATCAGCATCATGTTTGAAGACATGGATTTCTATGTTACTTTACGCTCAAATACTGCATCAGATGAAAAAAATTGTCCAATACGACTGCTGATTTTTTTTATGAGACTGCCTCGTATGCTATGTTCCAAAGTATATGAGAGATTGCATTAATAGAAACTCATTTCCCAGGGCTTTTCAAGAACATTGCAGTCATAAACAATGCTTTTAAAATTGGTTTTAACCTTTTCCCAGCCAGCTTTTTTATTGAGAAAATGATTCTTTTTACACAGGGATAGAAAATATTTTTTTAAAAATTCAATAACTGATATTTTTCTTTAAAATTTTATATTTGTGATCTTAAGTATAATTGCTTTTGATTAGTAATTTTTTTGATCGATTAAAAGTAATGTTTTTTTTAAACTATACATTAAAATGTATAATAATATTTTGCATTTGAAATGCTTGTTTTAATCCTTTCTTAAAAATTTACAAATATAATAATTTCGAATTTGAAAATAGCCAAAATTTAGGGAGCAATCTTTTCTAAAAAAATGTAAAAAATTTTTTTTAATATCTCTATTTGTTTTTTAAACAATTTTTTATATAACTGAACGTGCAATATTTTTACGTTTTTTTTTAGAAGATATACGTAATTTGTTCTTTAATGCGTCACACCTGCATATCAATAGTTAGAAAATCACATAATAGGATTTTAATCTCTTTCTCAGCGAGCCCTTTGATAAAGCAATGACGTGGACTTATCTAACTTCCTTGTATGAAGTCACGGAAAAATCTATAATGACGTCATCAAGAAACAATCTCTATAGCAATGGTTTTAATTTTTCTGAAATAACTTAAAAATAAAATATAATTTATGAAAAAAAATTTAAAACATAAATATCAGGAATCATTCTAATATAATTCAATCATTAAATGATTCAACTATGCTGTGGAATTTTTTAATAAATTCGTAATTTCAGATGTTGCTAAGTTTCTCCATTCCAGATACACAAGCTTTCTAAAATTTAGAATATTTTTATTTCGATTATTAATAAATTTGGGGTATATATATTACTTGCAATTATAAGGGCAACCTGAAAAGTTTCCGGAATTGATAAGAAAAACACGGTAGTGGTGTGTTTTTTATTTTTATTTTTCGATGTAATCTCCTCGAAGATCAATACACTTTTTCAAACAGTGCTCCAGTATCTTCAAGCCGTCAGAAAAGTAGGATGTTTTGAGGTCTGCAATAGCCATCTGTAGCTGCGATGGCCTCCTCATTTGAGGCAAATCTCTTTCCTGCCAGCGATTTTTTCAGGTTTAGGAATAGGAAAAAGTAAACGGGGAGCTAGGTCCATTGAATATGGAGGATGAGAGACTAATTCGTAGCACAACTCATTCAATTTGGAAATGGTCACCCCTTTTTGTTTTTGCTCTGGTGTGAACAAACGCGGTACCCATCGCACGGAAAGCTTCTTTATTCCCAAAATTTCGTGTAGGATATGGCCAACGCATTCTTCTGAGATGTCTGTTGTCTCTGCTATCTGTTTCAGCTTCAATCGGCGATCGGCTAGCACGACATCATGAATCTTGTCGGCCATTTCATCAGTGGAAGCGGTTTTTGGGCGTCCATGTGCGTGATTCGTCACTTGTGCTTGTGTGGCCACGTTTGAACTCGCTCACCCAGAAGCAGATGGTCGAAAATGATAGAGTAAATCCGCCATGAACCTCTAGCAAAATATTTCGAATTTCCGTAACCATTTTCCCAGCTATCCAGAAGTGTTGTATCACTACACGAAATTTTATTTTATCCATTTTTGCAAAACCACCTGATTTGCTGCACAAGACACACTCCTAAACAACAAATATTGACAGTCGACGTCTGAAATTTTGACAGTTGCTGTGAAAATAGTTGCCCTTGCCGACCAATAAATCCCCTTCAACTTTCTTTTGCCATCTCTTGCCGATTCCAGAAACTTTTCAGGTTGCCCTCGTAATTATGAAGCTTTCAAGAATTCAAAAGATGCAGTTTGAAATTTTTATCGATAAGAGAAAATTTCTTATAAGCATTTTTATAGTCATGATTCTACCCCCCCCCCTTCTTTGACAACACCTGTGGAAAATCAGTTTTTTATTATATTTTATCAATTAATTTTAAAATTTGAAGGGAGATACTATAAATAAAGTGCATCTGCAGGAAAAAAATGAGCAATTATCTGTAATAGAATTTCAGTTATATGCATTTAAATTTTGTTATGTGTTCTATGGAACTGACATAGTTACTACTGGCCTGATGAGGCCATGCTCGCTTGATCAAATCAAGGAGGAAATAAACTTCAAAATCTTACCACCTGAGACTAGTCCAGCGCTCTCGTCTTTCATACTCGAAGTCGAACTGGTTTTGCAGGCCTATTTGAAAAATGTCCTCTTCTATCACTACAACAACACTTCTTCAGAGCAACGCATCGCAATGAGTTTACCACAGAATGTCGGGATTCATTTTAATTCTTCTGAATTCTGCAAGATCTTTAATGCTTCGTCTGATACATACTTTGAGGAGTGTTTCACTCTGTCACCGGATTACAATGTACACCTTAAATGGGTTCTCGAATTTACCGTCACGTTAAGGTATCCGAAGTTTTCCACTCTATACCAAAAGATCATTGAATTTAATAGTATCAAATTGTGAAAGAGTGTTTAAGCCTACAATTTTCTAAAAGACAGTTTTAATGTCATCAATATCGGGATGAAGCTCTTCGGTGAATTTGTGCAGTTTGCTGGTTCCACTGAACACTTCTTTGAATTTCCTGCAGTCAGTAATATTAGTTTATTCCAGATAGGTTTCTGAACAAGAAATTGAAATTTCCTGTGTTAATTCTATTAAAGGATGCAGCTGACGGTTTCATCGGGTGTGTTATTTACGATCCACCTGAGCCTCCAGAACAATGCATCTTAAAAATTCCTGAAGGGTATTACGATAACCGAAGAGATGTTGTTGATGCAGTTAGAGCAGTCTTTTGACAATATTAATCTCACAGCCAATAGGTGTTTTAATTTCAAATGCTCAGAGGGGCATTAGATAAGTTTTAGCGAGGGTCTGTGTTACAAGTTCGGCTTACACCCAGATCTCGCTGATTCAGCATGCGAAACAGGTGAAGGTTCGATGCTGATTGATCTTACAAGAGGAATACACGGGTATTATCTATACAAAGACTTTATTCGACCTCAAGTCGTGAGCAACACATATGCACCACTTCTATGAATCATTCCTGTGTTGCATGCAAGATGTGAAGTGATTTATCAAAGCTTTTATTCACCAGACAACATTCATTCAGATCACATTGATTTGCTGTTCTTTATTTCTGGGAAGACCGTGGTGAAACTGCATTTCCGTAAGTAATCTTTGTTGTGAATGGACGTCCTGATTTACGAAGTCGACATCAACAAAGAATTCATCAGCACCACCGTGAAAATGTATATCGGTTGTATTTTTTCTCGTCTAATTCAAGATGCATGTCCCATACGCACCTGATAGCGATGCGCTTTTACAGCATTGTCTAAATCAAAAAGTACATGGCTTACCTATGTTTCAGGGAACTCCATATCAGTCTGGTAGTGGTCTTGGATCCATATTTACAACCTTTTTACATAGAGCGACACCATTACTCCTTATCAATGGGTAAACATCTCGATAAACAGGCCCTAAAAAGTGGTATGTCAGTGCTTATTGATGTGATGGCCAGGCAGGATCTCAAACAATCATTGTTTTCACGAATTCAAGAGGCAGGCGGTCACCTACTTCAAGACTTGGGTACAAGGATCCAATGTAGTCACAGACAAGGTAAAATTATAATAATAATAAATGCGTTTCAAACGTACAACTGCATTCAATTCATGAACAACCAAAGATGCAGGATGCATTCAAAATGTTCCTTCTTAAGCAAAACAATCTGTCACCTTGTCATTCAAAGTGAAGAAAAAAAGGGCAAAACTTTTGGCCACTGCACATATTGTATCTTAAAAATGGAATGTATCTTTCATAAAGACAGCGCTGAATGTGTTAATTGTAAATTTGATCTTTTCAATATTCCACCTACCTGTGGTCAGCAGGAGCATAGACATGTGATCGGTTATCAAACGTCAACTGTGATTACAGACTCTGGACCTCTCTAATTCAATATACCTGGATTAGCTGATTATTATGTGCATTTAGGCCAGACAGTGCTTAGTTTGACAGTGAAAAATCATTAAAGATGGTCAGGACCTCATGCCAGACACCAATGGTACAGGACCCGTAAATCTCTTCTTGCATTTGCTTGCCTCACAAATTGATTGTTATCTGGGCGGCACGTTAATCAGTCATAGCAACAACTTATATCCCTACTGTGGTTATTTGGAAATGCTTTTGAATTATGGAAGTCAAGCCAAGGCAATGCAGTTTAAAACTGCTGGATTTGGTAAAGGCACAGCAGAGAAATTTTGAGTGCATAAACAACGAGAACAAACAACGGCTTTAAACAATGAATAAAATTGGCAGTCGGGAACTTTTATCAACTCGTTGGGGCACTTTACGTCGACATTTTCCGTCTAAATCATTTTTTACAGAATTCAATGGATCTTCGTTTAAGAATGTACCACAATAAAACACCTTTCATGCTCACGTCAGATGCCGAAAATCCAAACTGTCGAGTGGTGATTGAACATGCAACTTTAAATGTTGAACGTGTGAAATTGACTGCTGCTACTTTAATTGCACATGCAAAACCTCTACAGAAAATTAACGCATTTTATCTGCCCAGTCGTGTGGAAATGAGAGATGTGAACATACTGATGGGTGCGAGAAACCACACTGTGCAGAATCTCGTCTCAGGTCAGATTCCCTCCAAACTCATTTTCGTCTTTGTCGAGGGCGAAACACAAAACGGCTCATTTGAATCGAATCAATATAATTTTCAACACTTTAACGTTTCTTGAATCTTTCTGGCACTCGATACACAATCGATTTCTCAACACCCCTTTTCTCCAGACTTCACGACCGGATCATACCTCCGAGAATTCGTCCAAGTGCTTAAAGCTTTGGGATTGTGGTAGCAAGATCGTGACACTGGCATTTCACAAGCCAACTTCTTAGTGGGGTATATGATGGGTTCGTATGACCTTAGGACAGACAGAAATATATTTACAGAACACTGTAACCTAATTAAAAACGGAACGCTTATCATAGCGGTTCAATTCGCCCAGCCACTGAAGACATCAGTTATTCTGATTGCATATTGTCAATTTCAAAACTTCTTGGAAATCAATAAAGACAGAACAGTTAGTTTTTATTTTACAAATTAAGTGCAAAATTCGATGAACACCATAGAGTTGTGGAGAGGTGTCTTCTCGGCGGATGTGAATCTACAAACTCATTCCCGTATATTCTTCTTTACTGATTGTAAACATGGAAGATTTCTGTAAATCTGGAACTCACTGGGAGGCGTTTTTTATTTCCACACGTAAACATGCATTCATCTTCGACAGTTTTAGTAATTCACCCCCTGCACAATAGACCTTATCCAGGATAATAAACTGAGCATGCATGCAACGATTCGCCATCTGTTAGCGATTAGCAGTGTTACGCTAGGAGGAAAACAACTCTATGAAGGGTGTGCTTATAGATTCATACATAGTACATTTCTGTAACTTTTCTTATTTCAGTTAACGTCTATTTTGTATGTAGACGAGGTAGGAAGTCTGAAAGCTTAAACTGGGCAGACCAAACGAAATTACTTTCTACTGGAATAAAAAATGAAAATTTGTCACAGGGTGACAGGACCCTGAAAAAACCTGATGTTTCGAATAAAGGCTATCCTTTTTCAAAGGAAAGAGTGAAAGTTAAATTAGAGGCATTAGATGATGTCTTATACAGGGTGATTTACATCGAATGTAAAATACTTAAAGGGGGTATTATAGAGGTTAAGATAAACACAAAACGTCCTATGAACATGGGTTCAAATATGAACGATAACTGAGATATGAACAGAAATAAAAATGCCGCCACCAAGATCAACAAGTTAATAACTCAGATTCTGTAAAGCCTAGATTAATGAAATTTGGAGGAATAACAGAGTACATAAGACTATGTACACCTTTAAAATTTGATCAAATTCTAACAAGAAGTTTCCAAGTTACTCATTCAACATCATAATACGTGTTCACTTATGAGTACTAACTAGCACTTGTCACAATTTTCACTGTGTAACTCGGAAACTTCTCGTTGGAATTCAATCAAATTTTAACGGTATACACAGTCTTATGTACCTTGTTATTCCCCCAAATTGAATTAATCTAGGCTTTACAGAATCTGAGTTATTAACTTGTTGATCTTGGTGGCGGCATTTTTATTTCTGTTCATATCTCAGTTATCGTTCATATTTGAACCCATGTTCATAGGACGTTTTGTGTTTATCTTAACCTCTATAATACCCCCTTTAAGTATTTTACATTCGATGTAAATCACCCTGTATATACAGATCAAGTAGTGGGGGGAGAAAGTTTTGTTAGGGAGAGTGGAAGTGAACACTTGCGAAGACTGGAAATAATATAGAATACACGCTGGAATAGGACAAGATCGAGGCCACGGATAAGGAGATGTGAAAAAGGTGCAGTAGGAGAACATGATGCAAGGGAAAATGTGCTGGGATAGGAAAAGAAGGAGGACCAATGGAAGATGATAATAGGGCAGTGAAAAGAGTGCAATAGAAAGCACGTAAGAATAAAACTAACTGAAATTGTAAACGAGAAGAATGATAATTAAAAAATACAGTCAAATCCGCTATAAGAAGACTGTCGGGAAATCAAAAATTTACTCTCATAGACGGAGTTTACAATATACAAGACAGTTACTCGGAGAAATGAAAAATGGCTATTATCAGCCGAGCGCTACTATAAGGGTTTTTTGAGGGTCTTGCGACCCTGTGTTTATTTTTTTATTATTATGTATCAACCCGGTAGAAGAACCATGGCTATTACAGACAATGGTACTGCACCAGGGGTTGACCCCCACAGGAAAAATTGCCCAAAAACGGGGTTAATGAGGAGAAAAAAGAGAAAGAGAACATATGAAAAGAAAAAAGGAAAGAGGACAAACTAAATCGAGTAAAAAAAATTTACATACTTATTGTTACTATTAAAACTTGAAGCCATCTTGGCTCTTAAGTCACAAAATTTCAAATTTTTTCTGTAAAATCTATTTGACAATGTTAAACCAGAACGGTTAGTAATACAAGCGGTAGATAAGCCAATGCTCTCCAAGAAAAATGGAGCCTCAAAATTACCACTAATATTATTAATTAAAAAACGCTGAGTAGCAAATTCAGCTTTAAATCTTAAAGAGAAAAGAATCAAATTATTAGATGATGAAGAACGCGTTAATGAATTAATAATATTAATTATGGATAAAATTTTTATGTTCGAGTCTTAACGAGAGATGATCCATATCAGTGAACCAAATCTCCAGACCGGATGTCAATTTACTTAAGATAATTGAGTTCAAGACAGTGTTAAAAAAAGTAAACGAAGGTAAAATTTTGCTCAATCTTCTAACAATACCCCGCATGCGTGAGATCCAATGAGTAAGAGTGCGAATATGTTTTTTAAAAGAGCACTTAAAAGAATATGAGATACCAAGGTCAGTCACTTCCTGCACTCTGATAATATCTGTGGAATTGATTTTATAATTATATAAAAACGGAGAATACGATCTGTAACAGGAGAGTACAAGTGTTTTCGCTGCATTTAACCTCATACCATTATGGGCAGACCATGTCGACATCTTATCGATTTCTTCCTGAAGGATCCTACAATCAGTGAAATCATTAATACGGCGGGATATTTTAATGTCATCAGCATGGGCTAGTAAGGTAACATTCTCTAAGTTCAAGTAATAATCCAGATCAATAAGATAAATAATAAAAAATAAAGGGCCCAGCGGAGAACCTTGAGGAATACCATTGGTGATTTTTTTTTCCGAGGAAGATTTATCCTTATATTTTATCCTAAATGACCTACTATCAAGCATACTGCGAATTACATTTAACAGTGGAACAGCGAAACCTAAATAAGGCAACTTCTGTAGTAGATGGTTATGCGAAACACTGTCAAGGCCTTACTAAAATCAAAGAAAACTAGATCCATTTGCTGTTTATTATCCAAAGTTTCGGCAATCGTAGATACAGTAATGCCCACATTTGAAATTGTGGATTTACGCTTAATGAATCCAAACTGCCAGCCAAGAAGAACCGGTGAGAGATAAGAATATATAGGTTTGGCGATTAACGACTCAAAAACTTTCGCTAGGAAACAAATTAAAGAGATAGGTCTGAAGTCTGAGGTTTCCTTAGGGCGAGCGCATTTAGGAAAAGGGACGCAGTATACTTTCTTCCATGACTCCGGATACAAACCTGTCTTTAAAATTAAGTTAAAAATATGAGTAATCGTATTTAAGAGAATAGCAAAGCATCCCTTATATACAAAGCCAGGTATGCCAGAAATCTCCAGTCTACGATGGCATTTAGTAGAGTAAGCAACAGATAATATTTCTGAGTGAGTAAAGGAGGGTAAGTGCAATTTCCCAGGAATCACTCGAGCTCTTTCTTCCAGGAAAGTTGCAGAAGAGACACTCTTTTCAATAGGAGAAGAATTAGACCATTTTTTCAATGTTGTCATGGTCCGTTAAAAATGCTCAGCACTACTAACTTTATTGTTTCTATTCAAGATGTTATTTGTATGATGCCAGAAAAACTTATTTGAATCTACTGAATCCTCTAAATTGCGTAAATAAGCATGCCAGTCTTTTCTTTTCGCCGTCTTAAACTGCGACCTCTATGTTGAAAATTTTTATTTTTTAATTTATTCTACATTATTTCTTGTGTCTCGTCCTTCTTTTCTTCTACATCTGTCATTTCTACTGGAATAAAATTTTATCTTCTAATTTTTATAGCTTTTCATTTTATGGAAAATAATGAAATGAGACCTTTGGATTTTTACCTTTCCAATTCAAACATAACGAAACCAAATAATTAATTGGCATATTATATCAGTTTTCATAAAAACCTCATTGCAGCCCTGTTTTGTTTTCCTCATTGTGTATTTGTCATATCTGCCACCAGTTCGAGCCCAAGTATCGCGGAAAAAGTCTTTTCCATACCTTCATGCTTAGAAACGCCGACAAATGGACGCTAAACATTCGAATGGTTTAAAGTCCCCCTTGAAACAACCTGTGGCCACCACTGTTTACATTTATTTATTTATTTATTTATTTATTTATTTATTTATTTATTTTCAAAGGTGAGTACATAGAATTCAGTCAAGGCCATGGCTGATGAGTGAGGTCCCTGACTGGATTTTCAAATTCATAATCACAATTAAAGATAAAATACATTGCAAAATAAATAAAGTACATTGGGAATTAAAGGATTAGGGAGGAATGTCAGTGAGGTAATGTTTTAGTCTAGATTGGAAAACTTCTAAGGTAGGGGACAAACGTACTATTGGTGGAAGTTGTGAGTATAGTTTGCTGTCTGCAATGATAATACTGTTGTTTTGGTAGGAAAATTCAAATAACATGTTTAAAAAGGGTGGTTTATTTTTTAAGTTATAAGGTCTGGTAGGTTTAAGGGGATAATAAATGTTGGGGAAGTGGAATCTCGAGTTTATTTTTAGACTTTTGTATATAAATTTAACGAATATATTCTAAAAACTGGGAGTATGCCTACTGTGGGAAAGAGGTCAGATACCGAGTCTGTTATCCCCAGATTATAAAAAATTCCAAGCCAACCTCTTAGAGACACACCTACATTACCTGAAATTATCAGCCTGTGAGCTTTCAATGGATGTGATCGTGAAAATACGTACACATATGACTTGGAATGGAATGACCAGCTTGTGAGATGCGAATATTTCGCTGACGGACTAACCAGTAAATTCAACTATGTACACCGTTTATTGTATTTTCACAAATTAAAAAAAATGTAATCAATCGTGGTGAATTACTAAATTTGAAATGAAATGTTACAAGTTGTGTGTGGGTGTAATTATTTTTTAATTTAATCAATTATTTTTGCGGAATTGAATTTAAATTTTTGGAAATAAAAATGGGGAAAAATGCAGGGTAATTAAAGCATAATACTCGGTATGTATTACAATTTCGTAATTATTATTACATTTGAATTTACTAGTATTTTTTATAATTATTTTAATTCTGCCCAATCTCTTGCCTCGAGTGACATAAGAGATTGAATGCATCGCTGATCTGGTAGGGGGTATCCAGGATGTACTCGCATGATGATCTGGCATGCCTGTTCTATAAAACAGATTCGTAATCAACTCATCAGGAATTTTTAGTACTTTTAGTACTTGGGCAAGTTTGCACTTACCAACCGGTGGATAATTTTGAGGATTAATGCTCATCACATCATCAATTAGGGCATTGATACGAGACCCAGGAAGCATGTGGCGGTTGATCGAAAGAATACCCAGGTTGTCCAGCTAATAAAGTCGGGCTGCTCCTGAAGATGTCGCAACAGCCTATCTTGAGAAAGTTTGAGATCAAGGGTACATCAATCAGGAAAATTACTTTGCGTAATGTTCACTGCATCGCCTTCTTCGGAATCATGATCTTGATCATCATCATCATTAGGGTACTCTTCGACAGAAATTTAGATCTTACCTCAGGTGCTTCGACCGTGGTGTGCATCTCTAAATGGTTGGCTTGCGATGTCATTCCCTTAGAGGTACTCAGCATTGGTTGAAAAGACGGATCATGCATCTGGGTGATGGTATATTACTCAAGTTTGTAATGTTAATACCTGGCCCCTTAATCTAATCAGTGCTGCATCTCTTGACATTCAGGTATTTTTGTAACACAATATGATAAAGCTTCATCATCCGGTGTATATTAAGCTTAGGTGAGTTTAAGATGTCGCTTATGTTTCGATCGAAGTTTTTCGCACGATTCCATAATGGTGAATCAGGGTGAGGAGTATATTGAGTGTTATTCAGTCCACGAATCTCGCGAGTATTCGAGAGCCGACTGTATTCGTGCTCTGTTAGTAACATGTACTTTTGCATTTTTTTTTCTTAACTGATCAACTTATTTAGAATTGGTCCTGCAACAGTTCCTAACAACAGCCGCAGCAAGATTCCCGAACCTTCCTGATTAAGAAATGCCTTCTTACTA